>JAPEVC010000139.1:0-97961 GCA_027946555.1 Gnomoniopsis sp. IMI 355080
CTCCCACAAACCACCCTTTTGCAACAAGCTAAGCTGACTTTATTCCCACAGATCTGTTCTCTTTACGTGCTACTTTGAGAAACAAAACAACATCGGAAGCAACAAAAAATAGAATTGGAAGAGCGCATCAGTCATTTTCTTGGAAGAGAGTTTTTGGGGAGACTTGGGTTTGAACATCTCGTTTATATCAGATACCCGATACCCGGATTTTTACAATTGCATTTAAGCGGCCGGGTGGGCTTGGAAAAGAGAGCAAGCAAGAAAGAAAGGCCTGCACCGTATAGACATATCTACTTTTGTCTTCAATTTTTTTTGTCCGCGAAGCTTTCGTGGATTTCACATGTGGGGGTCCTAGCATGGGCCCTGGAAAAGGGACTTAGAAGGGGAAGGGAGGGGTTGGAATACGGGTTTCCTCTTTTCGTACACTTTTTTGATGGTTGCGCCACGGTGGATATCATTTCGATGGTTGTGAATAGGAGGGATTGAAATGCATATTGCGCAAAGTGCAAACGCCCTCAAGTTTGCATCAAACATATCTCGCTTCCGGACGAACCCATGTCCCAATGCATGAAAATGCGCCTCCCGCCCACCGGGCCCGGGCCATTCTAGGGTGAAGGGGAACGAGGAGCAACTTGAGGCTCAATAGATACGGTATCGGTACTTCACACATACACACAAATACGATGATTTCTCGTGATAGAAAATCTGCTTCATTATAATCGTTGTCATTTAGACATGTGACTAAGAGAGACTTGAGAGAGACCCCCCGAGAGACAGACCCCTGTTGGGAAAAAAAGGTTCCTATGTAAAAAAAAATTGATTTCATCAAATCATGCCCATCCATTCTGGCTACGCTGATGCCTGGGTTCATCTACCAAGTGAATGTAATGTGACTGATATGTTTGTTATGTAAGAGGATTGTGATGTAGGTGTGTGTGTGTGTGTGTATGAATGGTGGGTTGGACATTATCTCATGATATCCGTTAAAAAATAAAGATTCTCCGTCCTGTAAAGTACCTATGCAAATAAGGAATCTCATATGGTGGTAGTAGGTGTCGTTATGTAGTAGTATGTACGGGTATCAGACCCTTATCGCTCCGATGATGATGATGATGATGATGATATGGGATGGGGGAAAGAGGGTGGGTTTAGACAGAGCTGACTGACGAAGCCGCCGGTCTTCGGTGCAAGACGAGGCTGCTGTGAGGGGGGGACTGACTCCTGAGCAAAATGCCTGCCTGTGCTGCTGCTACCAAGGTTGCTGACGACGGGCTGACGAGTCCTCACGAGACTTTCAGCCACATCGAGCCTTATTTGTAGAGCAAAGAGAGTGCCGGTCAGTCCCCCCCGACTACTCGCTGGCTTACTGTTGTCCTTTGGCCCTCAAAAACCATGGCAAGCCCAGTCAGTCAACTCAGTCAAAACCCCTCCAATTCCCCCCTCCCCAAAAGTGTAAGAATGTCGTTAACACACGGGAGGTCGTTACTGCTTTCTGTTTCTTTTTTCATGTGAGGGATGATCAGGTCCAGTAAGTGTAAAGCCCCAAGAAGAGAAAGGAAAAACCCCTCTAACGCCCAAATGAAGAAAGCAGACCCAGTTGAAGATGATAGTGGACAAACACCCGCGCCGGGGGTGGTCACATAGTAGACATCAAACGCCATGATAAGAATAGGAAAAACCCCATATATGGTAGGAAAAGGAATGGTCCACATCCACCTCTCACCAATCTTGTACATCGAATGTCGCAACCCTCACGAGTATGCTCACGAATGTGTAGCAACATAGGCTTGCTGCTGTGCGGTCGGGTGCGTTGTCGGGTAGTAGTCGGCAAAGGTCACATCAGCCGAATCATACCGCTTCGAATGGGACACGACCTCGGGCCCATAAGACTGCGTCGTCTTGACCTTGGGGAAGGCTGCGCCAGCCACTACGTGCGGTGGCTCCCGATGCTGGCTCGTCTCGTACACGGTCCGGTCCGGTCTGACGGTGTACTTTTGCACGCGAGGCGTGTAGTAGTCCTCCTCATCGATGGAAGTGCGTTGCCGCGACATGCGGGGCCTTTCGGCTCCCATGTGGCGGGCAAAGGCCTCTTGATCAAAGGTCTGCGCGCGGCCAAAGGAAGGGCGTGGGTCGGCGGCTGTGGCGGCGGCGGCGGCGGCGGCAGCGGCAGTGGTGGGCATGTAGCCCATGGTGGTGTGGGACTTGTGCAGACGGGGAGGAGGTGCTTGCTGCTGGTGCTGCTGCTGTGCGGCGGGTGAAATAATGGGTGGGCTGGTAGCGTCGTTAATGATGGCCTCCGCTGCTGCGGCCTTGGGCGGCTTCTCGCCCGAGACGCGGCGCTTGGGCTTCCACTGTTCGGGATCCGGGTAGGCGTCGGAGTACAGGGGCGCCTCAGCGGTATGCTTGGGCGAGGTTTTGCTGCTCTTCTTGGTCTGTTTGCCCTGGGTGATGTAGTGGGCTGCATACGCCAGCTTGGACTCGAAGGGGACGGCCTCGGCTGTGCTGGTAGGTAGCTCCGGGACGGGCTCGTCGCGGGGACTTGAGCGCTCCCGGTATTTGGACGGCGTCTTGTCTCGAGGGCTCTCCTTCTTGGAGGACGATTTCTTGGCCCGACTCCTCCTGTCGTCGTCTTCCTCGCTTGTGTGCTCCTGAGACCTCATCTTCGCCCGCTGCTTCTCCTCGGCCAACTCTTGCTTTCGTCTTGCTTCAGCAGCACGCTCCTTGGCCTTCTTCTCCGCCCTGATCTCGGCTCGTATCCGGTCTTCTCGCTCCTGTTGCTCTCTTAGCTCTCTCTCTCTCTTCTTGGCGGCTTCCTTGACACGAGCCCTTTCCCTAAGTTCACGCTCCTCCTTTTCGCGCCTGGCTTGCCTCCTCCGCTTCTCGTCCTCCTCCTCTTGCCTACGTCGGTGTGCACGCTCACGCTCCCGGTCGTCCTCACGACGTTTTCGCTCGTCAAGCCTCTCATCACTATAAGTACGTCTCGTCTTCTTCTCCTCCTGGTACGCTCTCGACCGATTCGGGATATCATGTTCGCAGGATTTCGAGAACTCGGCAGAATAGGGTTTGTAAGCTGCAGGTTTTGAAGGCGAGTGCTTGGTAGATGACGAGCGGTATTCTGATGGGTGTGGTGCTGTATAGATGTTGACGTTGATGTTGCGGGACTGTGCGGTGGAGGTCCTGGGTATTGCCCGGTCCCTCTCTTCCCGCAGTTTCTTGGCCTTGAGCTCCAGGTCATACTTGGTCCGTTTGTCTGGATCTCCGATGGTCTCGTAAGCTTGCTGGATCTGGTGGAACTCCTCTTGTTTTTGGGCCTTAAGAGACTCGTCGGTCACCTTGTCGGGATGGCAGCTCAGCACTAGCTTCCGATAAGCTTTCTTGATAGCCGCGGAGTCGGCACTTGTATCCACTCCCAGGATTTTGTAGGGATCTGAAGGAGCGGTGGTAGCCATGTTGGGTGAGATGGGAGGTCAGGAAGGGAAGCCGTGATGGTCGGGAAGAGGCTGTCTCCAGGAGGCAGCGGTCCGGCGTAGGATGTGGTTGTTCAAGAGGGGGTAGGATCACGCCAGTTCGTGATTTCCACCAGCAATGACTCGAAACCGGAGAGGACCGACCCAGGGATGCAATGCTGTTTCCAAACGGTCGGCGACAGGCACTGGACCGGAGTTTTGGATGCAATGCAAGAAGCGGGTCAAGGGGAAGAAGGGTCGTGTGACGATGACGTCTCTTCGGCAGGTGGTTGGTGATGAACAGGACCAGCCGCCACGGGAAGCACGCTGCACGGGGCTGCGAAGGGACAAAACCTTTGGCTGGGCGAGCGAGGCTGAAAAGGAACAGCGTTTTAGGGATGAGATGACATACAATAGTATTCTGGAAGGCGGGAAGGGGGCGAAAAGAAGGCTGGGGGATGTGAGAGGGTTGATGTAGGTTCGACCCCGGCAGGGCGGAAGTGCACCTCTCGTCCTGTTACGACGTAGGCGGAGTTCTGGACAGGCCGCGAGGATTACACTACCGTACCCCGTCGTACTTGTACCAGGGAGTAGTGTGGAGGCAAGCGACGGGCTTTCGATCCGGCCCAAATACTATGTATGATATCCAAGCGTGGGTCCCAAGCCAAGATGTGAGGGAGGGCCTTGTGCTTTGCGTGGAGCGAAAGCGGTCGCAAGTCAGGCCTTGTGAACCTGGGCGTTGTCGTTGCGGGATGTTGGGGGGGCAAATAAGAAACTTCCAAGTGCCTCAGAACGTGTCCGCGATAAACAATGAGGCGCGAGGCAACCGAGGCACCGAAGACAAGGTGGGCCTCTCAAGAGGTTAGGAAAAGGAAAACAAAAAAAGGCAGACGTGGATGACAGTGTTAACAGTAGCTTGACAGCTCACTTTTTCGCTTCTCCCAAACGGCGGCAAGCGGAAAGCAAGCGAGCAATAGAAGCGCGGGAGCCCTTTTTGGGTGGTAGGGATAGGAAATCTGAATGATGGGATGGATGGATGGATGGATGGATGGATCCCCAGGTACGCCAGGATAGATAGATGACGGTGGCCCCAGTATATCTCCCCTGGTCCCTGGCAACTGATCCGCCTGGCCAGAAGTGGCCCTGTTGGCCCTGGGCAGAGTGTCACTGCGTTACTTGCTGCACAATGCAGGAGTGGAGCTCCGACCCAACGGCGCTGGTTCTGAAGAAAGTCAAAGCCCCGGATTCCAGCGCGAGGGGACACGATCCAATCACTGCCGTGCCAAGAATCCTGTATGGGGGGAGGGGGCCTGTCTGGGTGTGTGGATGCGCAGATGGGATGACCAGGGGGTGGCCTCCTCCTAACACAGATGCGGAAAGGCGACTAGAAGCCGTCTGCTGTCAAAGCTCGGAGCCAGCTTTCAGCGACGAGGGAAAAAAGATCAGACCTTCCAACGATCGATGATGCTTTTGTTGGTGTGTTGGGCACAAAGCTCCTCTGTGTGTGTGTGTGTGTGTGGTGCCAGCCTTAAACATCCAAGAGGTCGAGATGGATGCAGGTGGTCAGCATCTGGGAAAATAGGCGCCGGGCAATGAGCAACTTGTCCCCTGTCCTCTCCTATCGGCTCATTCGAGGTGTTGCTGGAGGGTGTGGGTGTGTAAGCCTCCCAGTACGATATCAAGGGCTGCTTATTATTCGATGACTTCCTGCGACGACAATAGCGAGTTCTCTAATATTGACTCGAGCACTCCTATACGCCCGGAATGATAGGATAAGTGAGGCGCAAAAGGTATTTTAAAGACCAAACTTCGGAATTGGGTGATTCGTATCAGGCCAGGGCGAACGAAATAATGATATATGAGCAACAAGCATCAATCCGTTGTCAGTCCAAGGAGAAACTACAGGCCCAAAAGGAAAGTCCAATATTGCATTGGGAGCAAACCTTAGCCACAGGTATCGTAAAGTTTGTTAGGGCCGAGAATTTAAATAAAAAAAAATTGAATCGCTGCCCCTTTCCAGTAAGACCGAACCGGTCTTTGATAGGTGTCCAGTGGTTGATCGTTGGACAAATGGCGGATTAATTGTTGGCCAATGTATGTATCAGCTCTCGTCCTCTTGTCACTGCGAGCCAAGTACCGTCGGAAGAGTCGGAAAGACAGAGATCCGCGGAGCGAGTATAGGTATCTTGTGAGGGTGTGGGTTTCTCTGAATGCGCGCGGAGACCGTGGCACGATGCACGAACAGAGTCAGGAAGAGAGGCCGAGGTACATAGTTTTAGAAGCGAAGTACAAAGTTCATGCTGGATGTGGATATCAATAGCAGCACTCAGCTTTCAGCTGAATGGCACAGCAACTGAAATGCGAGCAGTGGGTCTGTGTGTACGATAATAAATGGAGAATCGGTCTGTCCCAAGATCCTGGGATTTCCTGGATGAGGGGAGTCGCAGGACTGCAGAAAGGAAAACACCCCCCTCGCACCCTGCGGATGAGGTAATCTGCAGCAGCAGTGGCGGTGTGTAAGAGGAATACTACAGACGATACGATGGTGTCGCGTACAAACAAGCAACCTGTCGGCCTGTCTTCATTTCCGCTGCTAACAAGAATCGGAGGTAGGACGAGGGAAATGTGTACGATGTCTTTTCTCATCCTCGGCTGCGGAAGTACCTTGATTGAGGCTGATGAACACACTTCTACTGGACAGTCGGTGGCCATGTCTCTCCTGCGTGTGAAAGAACTGCCACACTAGGTAGTCTTCCACAGCCCAACCGGGTCGCTCATGTCAGCAGTGATAAAAGATGTGACGACGCTGACAGACAGATCGACTCTGATGTTGGGCTTCTCAGTGCAGATCTGCTGCAGTGAAAAGACTGTACTTGATGGGTGACGGGACGTGATTGACGGCCGGTATCCGGTCCCATCCACAGACCGCGGCCCACGTCAGCCAACGTGCCATCGCCTCTGCAAGATATCACAAGGTGCGTCGCGGGAAGGGCGGGAAAACCCCTGGGCTTGCCAAGTGGTCCAAGGAGCATCAACCCGGACCATACTCGTCAGGGTTGGCTACTTGCATGCTAACAGCGGGGATACTTCTTCTACTTATGTCATAGTCTTTCTCATCACCAAGGGAACGCTCTTCTCTTGGTGATCCGCAGAATGATGCTGATAGCGCAGAAGTAACTTCTTCAGGGTTGACTGAGGCCTGACAGTTTACGCCGCGCAGCTGCAAGTCGTGATGCCGCCTGCGGCTTAACGACCTTTCCTGACGGGCAGACAAGCAGGCAACCGGCCAGCCGGGAGAATGGGAAGAGGCATTTTGGACAGACGTTAGTCTGCTACATAGAGAGGCAAATAGTTGTTTGCCCATCGGCCAAACTCCGGAGAGGTATAAGTCATTAATCGTGGATGAAACCTCATCGAGAAGCTCTTAGCATTCAGAACCTCTGCCACCCTTAGATGGTATATGGAGTCTGTGGCACTTGTGATAGTACTGTACTACAGTACCTATGGACCACCTTAGTATCCGGTACTATGTAATGGCACGAGTGGGTTTCCCCCTCCCACTTTTTGACCCAGCAACAGTGCCGCCGGCATACAGCGTGCCAGGCGCGACTTGGACGAAACAGATCTTGGGAATTTCATCCCATAGTTTCTGTTACCGTGCGTTGCATGCAACCCCAAGAATCCTAGACTTGGATCAGCTTCCAAGGAAGCGATATCGCCGATGATCGCCCCCAGCCCCGCCAGCTTGGCCCTGAGGCGGGAGGGGGTGGGGCCTACAGTTACTTACGTACTGACAAAGACATGTCGCCTTGTGTTGAGCGAAAGTTCGCTTTCAGCTCTTGACGTTGAGGCTCGGGTGCGATGAGCCACATAGTACGTATACAAATTCCGGTAAAAATGACATGCATATAGCATATACAGCCCTTGTTGCTCTTATGGGTCCAGGGAGAGAGAGATAGAGAGTGGTTCCTCACCAGCCGAGATCAACAAGAAGAATCTTGTGTTTCTACATCGAGATGCCAGTCAAGGGCGCAGCAGCCGGGTGAATACACAGGTCACAGCCAGAGCAACTCCAGCGTCGCATGGTGCCTGTCAGTAACATCGTGATAGGGCAGGTGTCGGCGTCCTTTGCCAGTGTCTCCGCAGTTCTGGGCCGTATTCATCCGGCGCTGAAACTCGCCCTCTCGTCCGTCGCCTTTTCGGCTGCTGGCAAGAATTGCAATAATGACTACATCTTATTAGTTACGGTAGGTACAGTACCCTTATTACAAAGGACTTGACTGCCTGGGGCCAACATGACCATGGCCACGACCCATATTGGCCCGAGCAAAACCCCCCACCACTCACAAGCGGTTGTTCCTCGGGTGTGACATTTGTCTAGATCTTCAACGCGATCCTCATTCCTTCTCAGGCTGCATGACACCATCAGGAGGAGGGAAAAAAGGGATGTGGCAGCGGCCATCCCCCCTCGCCGCACATAAATCGGGGAGAGAGACACAGGCTTCCAATGGACCTGCCTATTATCAGACCTGCGGCCTCCTCGTGACGGCCAGCAGCACGCAGGTACTCGGTTGCCGTCTGACGACAAAATCAGCACATCCCAAGTCAAACCCCCCAAACATCACCCAACCCTCTTCCCCCACGACCTTGGGATAGCGGCCCGCATGCTAAATGCACGTTGGCGGCGTAGAATGAGGCTTTTTTGCTTTTTCCAGGGAAGCGGCTCAAACAGCACCACCAACGGTAGTCTGACATGCTTTGTCCTACTTGGGCGTCCAGGTTGCAAGTTGAAAGCCTCAAGCTGAAGGGAGTTCGGTCGCGATAACCAACAAGTGCATGATAGTTAGCTGTTAGCTATTAATTGGGGGCCAGACGAGTCGAGGTCGTCGATTAGACTTTCAACTAATGCCAACACCGAAGTCCAAGTTCGGATCTCGTTGGCTGCCGGCAGCCCTGGGATTCGTTTCAACAGAGAATATCCCGGCGTTTTAGGCGGCTGGACGCTCCAGATCGAGAACCTATGAAACTTTCAAGAAAACGTGAGAAGAAAAAATAAATGCCATGTTTCTGTTCTTCTTCTAAGGTCATCGCCAGCGTTCATCCTAGTTCATCCGCTGTCGAATCGTCCGCTCCCGGACGATCAACCGGGTAGTTAATGAGAAGATTCTAGAAGTCTATTCGCTAGAGTGGATCCAGGCTAAGGAGATCTGATTTTTAGTGAGCTGCCTAGTGCCCTTGATAGCTAGAAGAACTCGTGCCCGTCAGGGTTGATAGCTCTTTGAGAAAGCTGCTGATCACGATCCATCCTCCCTCGACCACACTTTGACCGGTGAGCTTACGAGGTTGAGTAAGCGGGGTGCATTGCGAACGCGAGTATCGTTTGCGGCCTGCGTGTTTCGCATGTGTCCTGCCACCTCTGCATTGCAGAGAACATTCAATTTAGTTGCTGCATGTTGATTTTTGTTGACAGAAAAAGAGGGCGACAATCTGAGGCAGAGGATAATGCAGAGTCCAGGAGGACAAGAGAGAAGCCAATGATTTACCATAGTACCCCGCCAGGTGATACCCCTCAGTATCTAATGGCGGGTCCCGCCCACGCCCAGCATGAAGTGGCTGGTAGGTTACTCACTAATACTTTTCCACACGGAGTCATACCCAAATCTGTTGACACGATACCCTCCTGAGACCCTTTAGCCTGCCCCAGTAGAATACTGCCTTGTTTATCTTATCAAGTGACGACCACGATCAACAAGGTATCCTCATCATCGAGCGAATCCTCAACGCTGAGAGAATCACTGCTTGGAATGAGGACTAACATCTGCCTTGTGGGCCCCACACGCAGTCATACGTCGTCTGCTGCGCTTCTTGACTTTACAGAGCCGTCTCCACCGCTTTGCCCGGCTCCGAGGTCTTTCGGTAGATATCATCCTTGATAAAAGAGATCCTCACGATGATGCCGATACTTCTCTCTGGTGAGCGAGTAAGTCAGGTGGTGAGACGGCGCCATGTTGCCGAATTCCAAGGACATGCGTCCTCACCGATTTACTGCAAAAGCGAGACAGCAGCAGACACAAAAAACCATGGCGGTGAAGGCCCCAATTCTTCAACCTACTAGGTGCAGGGCTACTATGTACTGAACCAAGTTATTGTTTTCGACAATGTTCCGATCTGTAGTCTCCTCATCCTCTTTTTGTTTCTTTTCTGCCTCGAGCGGTGAGACGTATTTGGCAAGGACGTGCTGATAATCTGTACTCTGAGGTGAACAGACCGTGCAGTGAGTGTTGAGTGTAACCGTCAGGCCCCGTCGTCTTACATGCGCCAGAGGCGAAGTCGCTTCACATCTGTCTCTGAGCCCTTCACCGGTGTCTGTTGTCTCTTACCTGTAATTTTTTAGTAGTTCTTTTCTGCCTTTCCTCTTTCCGAACTTGGAAGTCCATTTGACAACGTCACCAGAGCCCCAGTAAACCCGGATGCAAATCACCAGGCACCCTAAACTGCCTCGTCACTTACATAGCATGTGGTATGTGGGGGGGATCGTGACATACTCACGCCTTGGTCCCGGTACCACGATAAATGGCGCATCCGGGTTTAGCCTTTTAGTGTGTTCATCCAGTTGGTGGGTGTGCAGGTGTGCAGGCCCTCCCCCCAAATTCAGCCCATTCCGTGATAGTCTTTGCCTGCATATCCGTCCTATGGTACGATTTCACCCCAGCCCGCTGACGATTGGCCGGCCATGCTCAAAATGTGCAGGCGCTTTCTCGCCTTGCAGTGGGTGTACAGTTTTCCCTCCCCGACCATTCAACTGCCCAGGTGCGTACCGAAAACGTAGAGTCGCAAATCGGAGGTGGGTGTGTGTGTGTTCCAGACCACACAGCTCACCATCTGCGGCTCCTACATACATACATACATACCTTGTTGCGAGGACCGGGACACATCTTTTGCTCTCGACAAAGCCGACTTGCCCTTTTCGCAATAACAGTAACAATTGCCCAACCTGTCACCTTTCGCGCTAATTGGGAAGCACAAACACGGGATGATCTCATGATGGCGGCAGTCAATGAATTCGTGGCCTTCCCAATACTGGGGGTTGGTCACTAGACTAGACGATGGTGGACTGAAGCCCGCAGCCCAACAAGCGGCAGATCCATTGAGGCGGCCCTATTCTTCTGCACGCAACCTTACCTTCTGCGCGCACAACGTCCCCCCAAGTCGACGTCAAGTGACCTTGTTTTCATCCCAAATCGTACGTCAGAATTCAAATAGACACCCAAAGTAGCGGCACGGCACAAGCCGCTGCCGCTGCCGCTTTTGCTAATTTTTTTACATTGTTTTTCGCGCGATGCAACAACGCATGTGCGTTGATCGTCAGTGTGGGGTCTGGCCACCACCTCGCCTCTGCGGTGGCGGCAGTGATGCGAATAATTCGCGATTTTTTTGTTTTGCTCGGTAGGGTACATACCGCAATATTCTCGTCCCATTCTCTGCCAACGTTACAAGAATTCCCGGCTGTTGTTGAGTGAAGAATACGTAAGGTCAGGTAAGGTCGGGCGTCTCTGCGCCAGGCGGTACCGTGCACGTTTTGTTGGTGGCATGTATGGAACAGGGCAGCTAGAAAGGGCACTTGTGCTTGTCTATCGTGGGCCGGTGCCGGCCAGGCATAGATCAGATGACCAGGAACAGTCTGTCAACGAGAGCAGCCAGCTCGTGAAGCGGTGACTGGCTGCTCCTTCTCGGTAATTGGGGGACGACTTGACACGTACTGATCAGAGATTGCTCATTGCTCACGATCCGCTGTCGTTTCCGTTGGGCATCACTCTGTGCCTACTGGTCAGATAGAAGAGCGTAGCTTGGCCTGAAGTATCCATGAATATACACGTAAAACATCAGCTCTTTGGTGGTCAGCATAGGCTGGCATTCAACTTCATTCCTACGTAGAGGCACTTTGCCCTGATCTCTAGACTCTAGTAGACAGCCTGCTCCCTCAGCAGGCAATTGTCTGCATCCGTACCGCAAGTCGCTTTGGAAAAAAGACAAATCATCTGGCGAAAAGGGAAGCGTGCGACCCCGAAACAGCCCTGGTGGTTGCATTATATACAAAACCTTTCCAAGATTTGTGCACACCATTTGCTTTGTTCGGATATTTATTTCTGATCTACGGACGCTTTCCTAGTGAACTCGCTCATGTACAACGATACGAACTAGCATCGTTTGCTGAATTATAGCATATCGGTGAGCTCTAGACAAGTCGACAAAAATAGAACGTTGACACTTTTGTCGAGCGAAATGGCGCGTGTGCCTCAAGATATCTCTGTCTCGTAACAGTGTACAGTACCTGTGGGACTTGCTGAAGATGACTCCTTTCAAGCCAAGCCTCCTGCTCATGCCTTCGGGCACTTGCTTCACATTAGGTTGGCGAGTGTAATAAAACTCAGTCTCGGGGAGTTTCACGGAGACGATGTCGTTCTCAGACAAACCGATCACCTGTTAGTCGAAGTAGGTGGTGTCATGGTATTAAGGCCTATAAGGTCTGTGAAAGAAACTTTGCTGTACCTGACACAAGTTGACATTGTCGTTTGTCGATGCTTATACGGCCATCTTCACAAACATTCGTACACGTCATGACAGGCTTGAAGCGTTTGATACCTACCTAAGTACTAAGCGAGTGTCGTCGAGGCAACTGACCATCGGACTGAGACACCGGAATCAGCTACATACTTCATACTCTTGTCGATTCTCGGCAAGGAAAAGCCTCAGCAAGCATGAGAGACGCTTGAGCGAGGTCTTTCCTTGAACCTTGGGACGCCTCTTTTCTGATTACCCTCCAGTGCGGCATCACTCATAGGCAGCATGTTCAAAGCTAGGCAGGTAGGGCAAGAAGACACATTCAGTAGGTCTGGGCGAGGGACATGTTATCAACTCATCTGCGTGGAAATGGCTTACTTTCACGACAGTTTCAAACACAAGAGAATAACAATTGTGACTCATAGCCATATACTGCGGTCTCGGGCTTTGGGTGATTATTCGTTGAGACAACAATGTCTATGGCGGGGCTCGACGGCCCCGATGTCAATGTAAAAGATTGGTTGCCTGGCCTTGAGAACCAACAGCCAGAAGATATGTGTAAATCCTATAGATTGATGTGGACGTTCTTGCTTGAGATCACGAGAAGTTGTACGAGATGCTGCCACTCTGGTCCATACGTGGCTAATAATTTCACACCCAATATGCAATCAAGATAGGAAATACTGTAAAGACGACTGGGTCCCTCCAGGTCTCTCATGATCCTAGTTTTTGAAGGTGTCATGAACATGCTCTTCGGCTCAAAGAACGCATACTCAACTTACAACCCGTGATGTTAGCTTTGCTCATTAGGCATGCTGTTGGATCGAACCACATCGGAGAGGATCAGCAACTGCAGGTAGTTGATTTGATCGGTCAGTCAGCCTGATTGGGTTTGAATAGAAGTTCAATCCGAATAGGGGCGACGGCTTAGCGTCCTGTGTTTGTACAAATGCTAAAAATGCTCACAAGGAGACATGCCTGGGATCACTCCACCCGTAATGATCATACAAGCCCGTGTACCACGCCTCATCGACGTGGTCTGACATTCTTTGGAATTGTGTTTCTGTGTTTGACCGGGTATTTCTGGTCACAAGAGTGATAGCGACTTGATTGCAAATTTTGAATCCCTATGTTGTTGTCCGAAGAATTCGTACACCCTGAAATGATGAACATTTTATGCACGTAAACAGAACCCAGAATCAACATGTCCTACCAAGCCGGCCATCACCAAGCATGGGCGCTTCAGTACTAGATGACCTACCGACCTTCTTCGAACATAGCCTACCATGGAGCCTGGGTCATGTTCTTGCTTTGACCCGCCAGAACTGTCTAGGGTAACAGAGGATTTCGAACAAGTGAAACGAAGTGTTACCATGGCCCCTATGGAATACTTATAAGAGGACTCATCTGTTGTGTGCGATCCCAGCGATGCTCAAGGTGAGATGGGGAGGTTTTGGATTGGTCCCTTGATCTAGTCTCCCTAAAATGCACTCAGAGTGGAGCAAACGACGGTGATTATAGGAGAGGTCTTGGGCCACTGGCAAATGTCTGGCAGGCATACCAAGGTCGCTCTGTTCAATGTCAGAGTCGGGGTTCGAACTCGTCTACGTCTGTTCACCTAGGTAAGATACTGTACCTATCACCTGATGCCGTCAGTCCAGCTTATAGAGGATATAGAAATTCACCTACCAGGGAGAAGGGAGATGAGCCCATGTCTGTGAGCAGCTAGTGGGTTTCGATCTATTGAAGTATCCAGCCCTTATATAGTGACCTCCTCAATCAAACCATCCCTCGAAGAAATACTGCCATACCAGCCGGAGACCAGCCAAGACGGCAATTAACATCAAGAGGTTAATACCTCGCAGGTTCTGCATGCGAGCCTGCTGTTCTCCTCGAACGCACCGGGCAGCCAATATTATCTGATCGAGCAACGTGCCCACAGCTGTTGAAAACGATCAAACGGTTGTTGGACTCCGATTACCTCTCTTGATTTCGCTCATTCAAAAACCAAATACTCCTGTCGAATAGTAAATGGAAACCCTTTCAAGAAGTCTTTGTCCCTATTCTCTACCGCGCTGATACGAGAGTGAAGAGAATGAAGACAACGCCAGAACAAACGCATGTGTATACGGCAAGAACATTCCGAGCGAAGCTTACTGTCGAGAATTTGCGAGTTATGTAACTGATAAAACCATTTAATTGCATGCTCTACAGGACAGAGAGATGCACATATATTGCTCAAAGCTCAACGTCTACCTATAACAATTTGTCGACTCATGAATCCATATCTGCATATACTCTAGATACAGGTTGAATTCTATATGATCTTGGCTACGATAATTCTATATGAATAATGTAACATTATCACAACATGGAGGGCTTCGTAATCTCATCATATTCAACCTCCCCCCGCCCGGCGATCGAAATGACGATATGCTAGAGAGGCACCTTCGGGATGATCGCGAGGCAGCTGGGCGTAAGTAACCTAAGTAGTGGCCTGTGGTAATGACACGAACAGGCGAGGGCAAATGCCCAATAGCAATAAGATTGGACAGGTAGCGCCATAAATCTACCGCGATGAGAATCAGTATAGACTTATTTCCCAAATTCCAAGTATGATATAGTACGATCCGAGCTCCCCGTAGAGGGACAACCCAGACTCAGGCAACCCGAAATTCCCTCCATGTGCTGATAACGCTATAAATCACCTTTTTACGGGATCCAGTATGGTCGACAACAGCCATGGACCATTGGGGGCTTGCCGCTGTAGGTTAGTTGCGTTTAGCAACTTCCAAATGGTCTGGACCTTACATGAATCCGGGGAAGCCACTGTATGGGAATTGTCCTTAGCAGCTCCAGATGGTCTGGACCCTTACATGAATCGTTGTATATGATACTCGGCGGTTGCCTCTAAATCCGAAGGGTCCTTTTAGCGTGGTGCGCCGGAATGGAAGGCAAGAATGCAAAGCGACGGGTGATTGTCAGACACTTGAGACTGTCCTTGGCAATGGCATTTCACAGGCCCGCCTCAGTCCGGCGCTTGTTGAGTTTGCGCACTTCACTTGAAATGAACGTAAAGAGTCTTTGCAGCACTATTTGGTGCATTAACAAAGGGCGCCGGGACTAGTGAATGGCGCTCTCGCAGCCTCAGCCTTAGCCGCTGGCGGAAACAAACCCAAAGAGATGGATCTCGAGGGCAAAGGGGAAGTCATCAAACAACAGCCAAACATTACGAACTTGGGTTAGTAGAAGGCGGATAATCCGACAAACCTGCGAATGTAACGTAAACCGGGGCGATCAAGGGAGCTCCGGAGAATTTTAGTGAACAAGCCTCCGGTCGCATGGTCATTGGCCAAATCATTATACTGGGGCCGCATCTTTTCCTGGGGTAGAATGATGCCCAGGTAGGCGTCCAACCTTATCTAACGACAAGTGAACTTGAGTAGCATGCCAAAGAACTCCTCGCCTTATGCTGGGACAATGCCCAGACAACGAACCAGTTGGTCGGAATGGGTTCCGACGGACACTAAAAAAAACGTGGTGCCAATTCAATGGCATTGTAGTTTCGACAGAGACTGGCGTTCAAAATGGGCGCCAGGCGGCGGCGGGATCGCCGCACCGCGCGGCGGAATTCCAGAATGGCTCGGACGCTGTTTCGTTTCACGTTCTTGTGGGACTTTTCCACCTCGTGTCCGTTTTGCATTGCGTTGTTTTTTTCTCTCTCCTCGACTCGATCCTCCGTCCGTGAACCAATTTAGCTGGCGCGGCCGTGTACACAAGGCGGAACTGTTGTTTTCCTGGTTGAAGAAGGGCCAGGGGGGTTTTTTTTTTTGGGTCAATGCGAACTTCGACTCGTGCGTGACTTTGGTATGGAAGAGTCAGGCCTCCTGACAGACTGACACTGCTGAGCGGCAATTAGGTAACTACCGATACTTTAAACCTCAATGAGTGCTGAACATGGTACCCCCCCCCCAAGCAAAAAAAACCTTCGTCGTGGAACATTCCCTGAAGACAATTAACCTATGTATAGAACAAACTAGAGCGACAATCTGAGGTCAAACGTATGCCGTCCTACCAAGCGTTTAGCGCCCATTGAGAATTTGAAGGTGCCATTTGCCCGGAAGGCTTGGCTGACGGCTCGGCGAGTGAGCAGTCTGTTCTCATAAGAACCTAATTGCCGGGTATGCCAATGCTTGGGCCCTCCACACATCGCATGCTTCGCCCTGTGTAAGCTTTTGTAGAGGTTGTACGGCCTTACGGGATGGACGTCTTGGAGAGGCTTGAGCTCGATCTGACTGCCTCCACTCGTCCCATCTTTTCGCCGCCACGCTCCAGTCGACGGGCAGGGCCAGAACCTATGGAAACAGTCTAGTGATTTGATTCACTAAGCCTTGGGCCATCTGTGAATCTGCCGTCCTGCAGTGCAAATCAGTTCGAATCGAAAAAGCCTAAAATCAGACTAAGTCAAACTACTATGCTGCTTGTCCTTTAGCAGCGACGGATATCTGCTTTTCTACTGGGCGACTTGTCTCTGGGTGTAGTTAGTACATATCATATACATTACATCGTGAAAGTATGAGCTGGACGGAGCGAATATCGCTGCCCGATATTATGAGATATGCATTGCTCTGAAATGCAGCATGATGGCATGCGATCGGAGAAACAGCTGTTCAGGTCACCAGGTAGCTTTTCCACCGTTTGGTAACTGCATTGGTCTGATATTGTTGACACGGAGGAGAAGGCAAGTTGTATCATTCTGAATCGACGACAGGGGTGGGCGAGGGGCGAATTTTCAGCTGGACTCACCGATGCATCTCGATTCAGATTACTTGCCTACGTCGTATCAACAGTTTCCAATAGTCCACCATCCGATTCATCTAGTTAAAATGGTTGTCCGTCCATATGTACGAATATATCAGCTTCTTGATCAGAATTCAGTGAACAAGAACTATGTACGAACTTTGATTTGCAATGAGGAAATAACCTTACAGAGAGTAGAATATGATGGCATGGCTAGGAACATCCAACAGCCGATTGACTTCTGCGATCTATAGAAACACAATCCATTTGCACAAGGACATAGAGGATTGAATGAAAGAAGGGTAGGGATATCCCTATTCAAAGGAAGACATAGTTTATCAAGTACTTGGGAATGATGGACTAGAGGGAAGCTTGTCCATAGAGCCACTACTATACATCTATACCATCATATATCATCACCGAGATACATCGTGATAAATTTTAGAGATTCTAATTGACTGCACTATTATTACTATTGCATAAAGTGTGCAGGCGTGCACTGTAACCTTGACAACACACAAAGTCAACGTTGATCGCTTTAGCTATTGCATATTGTTCGTCTAGCTCCTAAAGGACTACTACAGGATGTGGTATTGCAGTGGGCAATTGCTATCCAGCAATAGCGCCAAGAGAGTTGATAAACAGGGACTGGGCTCCGCGAACCTGCGAAGATCCGGACTCCCGATGAATTTCTATAATTGTCATTACTGCCATGGGCTTGGCTTTTGGATCGTCGACCTAGGTATACAGGCAGTTTAGGTACTAGGGGAGAGAGGAGGTTTGAAGTTGTTGATCGACTACCCCATTTCTCGCTCGCTTGTTGTATGCTTGGCAAGGTCTCACAATTGCCTGACCCACTACCGCGCCCCGACACAAGATGCCCAGCCTTGCCCCAACATGTCACCTAGGACCCTCGCCGTCCTAACATCCGTGCTTGCTTGGCAGTTTTGGCTATCACAGCCAAGGCAACTAGTCCGCTGCTCCTCAAACAGGACGCTTACGCTGTCGTTCCCTTACAATTGGAGACACCACACTATACCTAGACCGGGTCTTTCGCTGCTCTCCCCAACCCTGGTTGCGACCAGTTACGGCGCGAGTTTCAATATTCTTGGACTCCGCAACAGTCTTCTTGGCGGCTGATGGACCAATCAGACTCGACTCCAACGGACCGTCCAAACCGTCTAAACAACCTCCCATCCGCGACCTTTGCCCGTGCACTCCGTACAACATTTGCTGTGGTACAAGCCCAAGCTGCCCAGCTACAATGAGGCTCAACCCATGTGGAGGGCTGCCTCCATGAACAACACTACCTCTTGGCAGCATCAAGCAATTGCCGTGGAGCCTGTGAAATATTGGCATTACCAGGGGCCCATGACTGGCCATGTAGGGCTTTATTGCTCTCGACCTTCGATGCCTTGATTCCATATATTATTCACAGGCCCCTCCTGCATACACCTACTCATTTTTGAAAACTTTATTCTGGTTAAGCTGTGCTCGATCCTCTCTCATTCTTACTATATATCCCGTTTACGGTTATTTTGTCTTTGCTGGTCGAATTCTCTTTTTTTTCTTTTCCACACCATCTTCCATCTATACCCACTTTTCGAGAGTTCTCAAGACTTCATAATAAACAAAAAGAAAAATGGTTGCCTACCGCATCTTATTCTTGGCTGGCGCTGCGGCCGCTCTGCCTCTTAATATCAACCTGGGAGCCTACTCGCCTGCCTTGGTAGTTGGTACGATGAGAGCCCTCCCCCCTCGGCTACTGTTCCCTCCTTGCGTGCACAACTCATAGCAGCAATTTTCTTTTACTGACCATGATATACGCCAACAGGTGATGGTGAAATTAGCTTCGGAGGTAATAACGATGTGTCCGGACTCATGAGCGTCCTCGAGGGGGCAGCCGTGAGTGCAGCAAATGGAGCAGCAACTAACGGTGCTGCTACACAAGGCGCTGCTGCGGCCGCTCCGGCTACCGCTGCACCTGCTACGGCTGCTCCGGCTGCCCAACCTGCTGCAGCAGCGACCGAGCAAAACCAGGTCACGAATGCCAACGCTGCCACTGACCCGGCACTTCAGGACCAGGTCAGTGTCTCACAAGCATCATGAGAGAGAGGGAGAGAGAAGGGAAAGAAATGAAAGTACCCAGAGAGCTAACGAGATGCCTTCTTTTCACAACTATTAGGCCCAGCAGATTGCCGCTCTCCAGGGCATGGGCAAGGCTGTCCTCCCCCGTGACGAGGCTGAGGAAGCATCATCGAACGTCAACAAGCGTGATCTGGCTGGCTTCGACCGTGCCTTGCAGTACGCTGAGGCTGCTCTTGTCAAGGGACCCAAGGTTCAGCTCGGAACTGGCGAGGGTGGTGCTGGTGTTGGTATGATTATCGACAACAACCCCACGGCTGCTGCGCGCCCCGGTACTGGCGGTACCGAAGGAGCTGCTACTGCTGAAGGAGCTGCTGCTGCTGCACCAGCAGCGGCCAAGAAGCGAGACTTGCCTTCAAGCAACAAGGTCAAGGTCACAACAATGTACGTGCGCTCCGGCATCCCATCTTGTGAGTACCATGTCTTTTTCTTTTCAGGTTGTCTAATACGTTCTCCCGTCAATTATAGGTAAAAAAAGCTATCAAGAAAAGAACTCTCTGTGACTAATACAAATATTTTCTGTACAAAAGCCCTTCAGAACGATAATAAGATGACTGCCCGCAGTGTGGAGGAGGGAGTCGAGCCACGTTACGAGACGATTCAAATTGCTCCGGCAAAGAGGGAGGCGAACCCCAGCCCAGGTGCTATTGATGCTGTCAACCTGAACGTCAGCGGTGACCAAGGTGTCACGATGACCTTTGTGGAGACTATTGAGGATGACGAGTGATTGGTCTCTTTGGAGGGAATCTAGGTGATTGAAAAAAAAAGAAAACTACTGCGGAAGGTTTTGGGTCGACTGACAGCTAGCAACCACGATTGGGTCTTGGGGGGGAGTCTTGTTTTCCGCATCTATCTAATTCTTTCTTTGTTCACCAAGCGTCATTTTTTACTCGTTTCATTTTTATATACCTAGGCGCTGACACTTTGGTCCTGTCTCTACATATTTCGAGGACCTTGAAGAGTGTATATCATAGACGGCACGAAATGCTTCACGGTATCTATCATAACGGCAATTTCCGCATTTGACATTCTATTTTGTGCGCTTTTTGCTGAACACTAACATATTGACTGCACGCCAACTCGCATGAGCCCTCCGTGACATTGAAGTCCTCGGCATTCATGACAGAAGGCTTGACCTGCAAGATGCAAAGGCAACAAAAGTATAAAGTTAAGTACTATGACTAGCGGGCCGCCTTCCGACCCGAGGACCGTCCAAGCGGAAAAGTTGCCTTGGTACTGTTACCGATGGCTTTATGGGGGGTTTTCTGACTAGCCTGGGTTGAGGGTGTTTCAGAAGCCGCCAAGGTGCAAGAGAGGTCCTTGCGGGACGGGAACTCTGTTTTAGACTCAACTTTATGTTGTACTAGGAAGCTGATCCACTGCCAGGCTACTCCAGCTGTACCAGGTGCCGAGGCGGGAAACGGGACGAAGTACAGATTTAGCTCCATTGCTAAGCACATATCGATGTGGCTCGATGATCTTTTGGGGATCTTGGAAGCTGCCCAATAGACGTAAGAATGCGCCGTCTTGGCTGTTCATGCCCGGTGGACGAAGCTCGGGATGGCCGCGAAAGCACCTCCCGGGACGTAATGTAATTGGGTCTCTATGATCTATACGCATATTGCCACTCCATGGTCCTAAACCAAACCCCATAACAGACAAGACGGGAACACGCGTCGGGTCACAAGAGCATCCAGGAATGCCAAGGTCCGTTTGCCTCGCCCATATCCGTCCGGGCACATATGTCTTGTGCGAGGGACCCTATCAGTTCCACTCTCGATAAGCCTTCTGCTTCTGCCTCGTGTTCCAACCCAGCTTGCCGCTGATACTATTCACCCAGTCCTCGCTCCGGCGTCCTTGGGCTTGGACACTTGCAAAGGGGTACCGGCTGGCTGAGATGGTCACGTAGTCGCCTGGTTGCAGCTCGAGTCGCTCGCGGCCGTCGAATGATGCCCACGAGCTAGTCCGCGCGCTGTACGGGACACCGACGCGAAGGACAATGGTGTCAGGCAGGATAATGGGTCGGAAATTCAGGGTATGCGCGCAGATGGCGGTCACGAGCATCACTGGGTTCTCAGGGTGACAGAGGGAGCCCCCCGCTGCGAGATTGTAGGCAGTAGACCCGGTCGGTGTTGAGACACAAATACCGTCAGCGAGCACGGAGGTGAAGTGCTCGTCGTCGCCAAATATTTCGCAAAAAGACATTGCTAAAAAGTTGTTTCAGCCGCCAGAATTCACAGGTCAGTCTAGTGTTGCATCATGACTTACTCGGATTGGGACCCCGATCCACCACGATCTCATTCAGGATCTCATATGTGCCCTCTGGCTTGTGTGTGTGTTCATCCTCCTTTTCCTCGCCTACCAGCTCTTCGACCAAATCGCGCTCATCTTGGGATACCTCCTCGTTTTCCACGACTCTGCCGTCTGTCTTGCCGTCGGTTACCAGTGCTTGTTTCCTCTTCCTTTTCTGGCTTCTCATAATCGTGCCCTCAAACCGTAGGCGCAGGCTCACCGTCACACCCTCGTTGAACGCGCCAAGTAGTGTGCCTTGGAAGTCTTCAAAATCAAACTTGGTGAGGAATCCCAAGCTTCCGAGCGCGAAACTCAATACTGGCGGGACGATCCTTTGGAAGAGCCAGCTGGCATATAAAACCGTTCCATCGCCGCCGAGCGTGATTGCAAAGTCGAACGTGTGCGGCCTCGTGCGGCACATGCGCTCGTCCCACCACCGTAATCGCTTGGAAATATCTTTGCTATTCTCCTCTTCCATCTCCCCCGACTCGACGTAGTCCTTTCGTAATTCTTCGACCAAGCCAGGGGCGTCGAATTGCTTGTTTGTCTTGAGCTCGTTTTCCAAATATACCGTGTACCTGACATCCCGTTCCTTGTCCAGCAACCATCTGACCAGCTCCCTCGTCTTCGGAATGAGATCTCGATCATGTGTCTTTGTCAAGATGAAAATGTTTCGCACCCGAAACTTTAAGCGCATGCTTCCGAGCCTGCGGCTGAGTTCCCTGACGCCCCATGCCATGTCACTGAGCTGCTTCTTGGTCAAGAGGCGACTGTGGAGCTCACGCTCTTCATTCGCGTTGGACAATTCCATCTCTGACGTCGGCTTTGCAATCTGCTTGGCCCAGTGGTGCTCGTCCGTCTGTCCAATGTCGCTGCTGACGTCACTCGCATGGCCGCTCCCTGTGCCGCGCGACAAGATGGCGCATTTCCCCTTGGGCTCTATGAGGTGATCATCAAGACCGTTCTCATGTGGGCTGAGGCCATTGATCTGCAGCTCTGCGCGCGCGGGTACCATTTGCTTTCCGGAGGAGCCACCTTGTTGTTCCTTGTCTTTCTCATTATCCTTGTGTGTATGCCTGTTTTCGTTTTCGTGTTCGTGGGCGCGACGTTGAGACTCGAAGAATTGGTGGACAAGACATTGGGCTTTGTCGGGATTGCGTTGGGGTTTCTGTGCTTCGGAGGGCACAAGAGAGCTCTTTCGGCGGTACATATTGGCAGAATCAAAGGTGACCTGGAGGATGATGTGTCAGATTAAAAGACAAGAGCAGGTCGTATGTGCGATGCAGTGAACATTGCCATTACCTCGACGGCTTTAGCATCCTCGTCGCTTGCACTTGAGTGCCCATCCTCAAAGGATACTTGCTTGTTCTCACCAACCATTGTCAACAAGGCTGGGACTCAACAACCCTGGACAGGTTGAAGAGGAAAGAAAAGAAAAGGGTCAATGGTGATTGCTGTAGTATGGGTAGGAAAAGGCGCAACTATGTCAGTCAGCAAATGCAGCCTGCAGGTGTACATTTCAAGACCGGCGTCTATGTCATCGGTCCCCACCAAACCGACCCCACATGCCTCGAACCGTGAAGGCTGGACTGATACTGATAGTGTCAGCAACCCGAACCCTGTTAACGTCATCCAGACCTATAACGGAATGCCTAGACTTCTACGCTTGTATGCAGGAAAGATGACTGATTCTACACAGATTATACCTTTTGTGCAATATAAATTGTGTTGTATCTCTGAATTCAAGGCTTGGGAAAAACCTCAGGATGTAGACAACGTTGCGATAGATTCTTAACTTATATCAATACCTAGGCATTCTTGTTGCTTATATTTACAGTTTGCGCTTAGTGGAATAGACAATATCTATGTTGTTCTTTGAATCAAGATGGTACTTGGTATAAAGGAGACTAAGTACTCGAACTATGATACAAAATACATTCATTGTATACCTACCTATTTATACAGAGGTGGTGTGACCCAGTCGTCCTGCCCTTGGGGTGGGCAGAAACCCCGCTGCCCGGCTGCATGTATGATGTGCTACCAGGCGTGCCCACTGCCTTGAACAATCGCACGTCATAACAGACAAGCGCTCGGCCACATAAAGCCCTCTATTAAGCTCCTATATTCAGAACAGAATATCTTCAGAAAACATGAGCCATTACCGGGAAACGTTTTACATTGGTGGGAGGTATGTTGAAGATCTTGCTGGTAATCACTCCCTGCAAGGACAGATGTATGTCGAGCGCCTCATTCCTTCACCAACGACCGGAAGAAAACCGTATCCTCTCGTCTTCGTCCATGGAGGAACGAGGACTGGTGCCGTAAGTTGATGAAAAGTGTCACTAAAAAAAAAAACGCTATCTCACGAAGCTGAACCCTTGCAGGACTGGCTCACCAAGCCCGATGGAAAGCCGGGCTGGGCAGATTACTTCCTCACTCAAGGCTACGAGGTCTATCTTGTGGACGTTCCCTACCGAGGAAGGAGTGCCTGGGATCCCTCTGTTGACGATGTCAAGCTGATACCTGCCGAGAAGATCCAAGAGAATTTTACAGCGTGCGCGCGATATGGTACATGGCCCCAAGCGAAACTCCACACACAGTGGCCGGGAACAGGTCTCATGGGCGACCCAATATTTGACCGCTTCTTTGCCTCAGGTGTGCAAATGACAGTCGACCAGGGCCTGCAGGAATCTGTATCGCAAGAAGCTCTCGTGGCGCTGCTGGATCGAGTTGAGAAACCAGTCATCCTCCTGTCACACTCTAATGGCGGTGGGGTGCCCTATCTCGTTGCCGACGTTCGTCCTCAGCTAGTGAAGGCCATTGTGTCCATCGAGCCCAAAGGCCCGCCATTCGTCTCCTCTGCCATGCTACTCACGCAGGGCAACCGGTATGGTGTGTGTCAAGCCCCGATCACCTATGATCCTCCCGTCCAAGACCCGGCGGTCGACCTGGTCACAGTCACGCGAAAGGCCAGTGATCCGGACCTCATGGACGCAACGTTGCAAGCTGAGTCGCCAACTCCGCGGAGACTTATCAACCTTACGCATATTCCTGTGTTGGTCGCTACGGCCGAGGCGTCTTACCATGCCATGTACGATTGGTGCTCTGTTGAATATCTGAGGCAGGCGGGTGTGAAAACAGAGCATATGAAGCTCAAGGACCGAGGGATATTGGGCAATGGTCACATGATGTTTATGGAAAAGAATAGTGATGAAATTGCATGCGCAATTGAAAGTTGGATCACAGAAACATTGCCCACACCGCCCGAAGTATAAATTCACTTGGACAAGGGATTGTGAGATCAGTTCGTGGACTTATGCATACCTAGGTATCGTATCGGGACCGCGACATAACTGGCGTGAGATATGAAGATTCGTGCATCCCTGATTAACTTTAAAGCACATTGGTTTAATATACTGCTTGCTTTTCATAACTCCAAAACTTTGAGTGTACAAGACATTCTAACGCCGATATCTATATAGGGCCCAATTCTACTCATAAAACATGGTCTCTTCTTTCGTAGAGGAGGTCTATCATTCTCATTAATACTTTAACCTCGATCACCCAATGGAATCTCATGTTCAGTGCTATATCTCGATTTTCGATCTAGTTTCCTTTAGTCCCGGAACCAATGTCACCAGCTGCGAAAGCCTGATCTGGTCTTTATTGAAAAAGGGCAGCGCTTCCCAACAAATGTTTACCCACAATCAATTCCTAGTATATCTCGTCCAGGACAATATCTTGTCCACGTATCTGGCTCCGTGATGAGACACCAGAGAGGTGGAATTTCAAGTCTTGTTGGTCACATCGTAGATGGTCATGGTATCCTCGTGAAACCCATTGAGAAGAAGATTCTCTTGCAATAGATGGCGATAGAGATTTGCATACCTGAAAGTATGCCATCAAAAGTATGATTGACTATCTTGCATGTTGACTATTACATACTTAAGGTTAGTCCGAAGCCTTGGAGACAAGTCATCTGAATGAAAGAATCTCTTAGGTATTGTATCAAAGAGTCCATAGGAGATACTTGGGATATCTTCAATACAGTCATAGGTAGACGATCAGTCATGATCTGACTGCAACCTACATACAGATGTGAGGCTGGGAAACTCAGGTATCCATCTTGGGACGGAAGCTTCACACTTTTCACAGACGGTCACTTGGAGATCGTAGACTATGAAATCGATTGCGGCTGAATCAGGGATGCCGTGTTCGATCTCTCTTAAGTGTCAACATTGTGAAGGTTCAATTTCGAACCTCAGCCCACCGAGCCAGTTCCTCGTCCTTAAGCAATCTCTCCATACACTCCCTTTCCAACCCCAGATAAATCTCCACCCCTTCATCCGAGTCTCCACTAGGTCTCGTAGGATACAAAAAGCAGTACCCATCAAACACAGCCGTTGCCCACCGCAGAGCCATCAACGGTCCAAATCCAAAATCAGCGCGCTCATACGCCTTCAAGACCCGCCAGCTCGTCGTCACGAAATCCAGCCCCCCCACGGCCTCAAAGTCCATTTCCACATCCGCGCTCCGCGGACAAGCGGCGATCCACTCCATCGCCCGCCGCACCATTGGCCACGCCCGGTACGCCTCGACAGCCTCACGCGTCTTCACCGCTACGGCGCGGAACGTCTCCGCGGCGACCAGCTGGCGCAACGGCATGCTGGCCTTGGAGAACATGACTACGTTCCCCACATAGGCCTCTGGGAGTCCCTCCGGTCTGACCGTGCGAAAGGCCTCGTGCACGTCGAGTGAGTTTTCGAGTGAAACCAGCCGTGGAGGCGGCGTCGTCTTGTTGTTTTCCGTTGAAAACGAGATGCCGTGCTTGGCGAGTCGTGCCCGCGTGACAGCGCGCCACATGAGCGCCGTAATACAGTCATTCGTCGAAACCCACTGCTGCTTCGTGCTGTCCTCGTTGTTCGCTGCTGCTGCTTCTGCTGGGGACGCAGAGGCCTTCAGTGCAGCGAGCTTTGATGCGGAAATATGCCAGATGTGTTGCTCCATGGCCGACGGAGGGATGTCCGACGTGGGCGGCGCGTTGGGCGCATACTTGAGCGAGGCGACGGCCTGCTTGCGGTAGTCGACGACGTCAACAACGACGGTTGTGGACGACCCCTTCTTCTCGTCCCCAAGAGCAGCGGCGGCGTTGCGGATGACACGGGCAGGATGAGGAGGAGGTAGTACGTCCAACACCGCCGGGTCGAGATCGCAACGCACGATAGGCGACGGCGTGGGAAACCGAGTAGGATCCATGAGGGACCGCGTGTGCGCAGCCCAGCGTGCGAGGAGCTTGTCTAACCCATGCGCATCGACAAGCATGTGGTGCACCGCGACCCCCATCACCAACCCCCCCTTGATCAGATTCAGCTGGACCACCATGGCAGGCACGCCCTCGCCTGGTGGCGGCGGCACGGGAATGGGTGTGAAAGAAGGCGGCAGCATTCTCTCGTCAAGGTCCGAGGCGGGAAAATGTCGTCGCTTGAGCTCGGCGAAGGAGGGGAAGTCGGGAGCAGTGATGGTCACGTCTTGGACGTGCACGACGAAATTGGCATGCGAGGCTGTGCGCTTGACATAGGCTCTGCCACCTTCCCCTACGGGCTCATACAGGGTGCCAGCCAGGAAACGGTACTCGCCCAGCAGGTTCCGAAGCCCCGCGCAGATTTTGTCAAGTATGGCTTCTCTCATGGCTACGTTGTTGTCTTCGTCGAGCTGGTAGGTGCAGGTGACGGGTACAAGCATCCGGGGCATAATACCATCGAGGATGCTCACAGGGAAAATGGCATCTCCAGGCTCGGCCTGTGGATCAAAGGCTGGTATGGTGATGCTATACCTCCCAGTACCTTTCTCGTCGGAGGCATTGTCGTTGATGGTGTTGATTTCATCTTCAACGGGGATAGCATCTACAACGATCAGATCCTTCTCAAAGGAGCTCACAGCAGTCGCCGCAGCGACTTCCAGAGAAACGTAATCCATCACGCCCAAGAATGGAGATAATTGTAGTTATTTAAGCTTCAGTGCTTTTCATTCCTATGTCGACAAACGTTGGTGTTTTTTTCTGCGTGACTGCCCAGGTGAGAACTCATATTTTTCTTTGTCTTGGCCTCCCCCCCCCCTCAGCCACGTCTCCTACGAGAAAGGGGCCGCCCGTTGGTGTCTATCTGCTCTAAGCGAGATCCACTTATACACGACTGTAGCGTAGTATGGATATGGAGTCAGTTGATCCTCCAACAGCGAAATTAGGCGATAGGAGCATGTACACGCATGTCTTTTGACTAGGTATTGTGGAATACTCTGGTTTATAACAAACAAGGGTTGTTCGACCGAGCCAGTCTCTGACTTCAATGTGGCCCAGGACCCGGAGGGTGGTCCGGGGCCACCCAAAGCTTTAGAACATGTCATTTTATTGTCTGTGAAGTCGCCGCCCTCAACATAGCAGGATAATCGCTGGGGTTGTATTTGAGCGTCTTCTCCCAGACCGAGACCCCGAGCCATGGAAGTGGATTAGTAGCTTTGAAGTGAGACCAAAACGGAGATTGCTTCTCAGACTACCAGAGAGACTTCTTGCTGTCACAAATTGTTCATTTGCAATTAACCATTATTTTGGACTATAAGGTTCACTTGTACAGCAGATGATATAAGTGTGATACAATGAATTAGGTACAGCTGCAAGTATATGTGTAGGCTTTGTAATCCTTGTACTACATATCGTTGCTTGGATCTGCTTAGTGACCGACGAGAGTACTCCGTACCTGCTACCAGCCGTACACATAGACACAAGTAGTAAGCTACACAATCCACAGCTAGCTCTCGACGTTTAGATTCGAGACACCAACGCACAAAAATTCCACGTTGTCTAGCCTAGATTAACACGAAATGCATGTCATCAATCCTCTCGATCGTACTCATCGGCCCATATGTTCAAAGGCGGCGCCATGCTCGGTTGCTCGATTGGCATGTAAGCCGTGGCGCATGGATATCGTAAAAGCCTAGATCCTCTCAACGGCCCCCTCGGGGAGGGAAGCCCCAACACGGCGTCGAGGTTGAGGCGGGATTGGATCCAAAAACCGCGGCGTTGGTCCGTCCACAGAAGGATGAAGGATGGAAAAAGGATTGCTTCCGCTGGTGCCAAGTGGACAACAGGGTTGTGGGGGAAAAGGCTTCCTACCTCCGGGATGTCAAGTTTCAAAACACCAGAGGGAAAATCCATGGATGCTCTTACATGAGCTCTTTCAACCCGGTCTTTTTGCTTAATAGTGGCTGTTTCTCATGGGACCCTGTGACGTATCCTCTGTACACTACCTGTTAGGGGCAGATCGAGTGAAACTTATCTTGCCAGATTCAGTCAGCTGTACAGTAGAAGTGAATGTTACAGCATGTACCCTTGTGCTGCGCGGTCGAGAGCTTATTTAACGCATAAAGAAGGTAAGCTCTAGCTTACCGTCGCAGAGGCTCTGAAGGCGCCCGGGAAGGAGCTATTTAGCGAAACAACAGCTACGTCACAATGAGCGACTCCAACGCCCTGGAATCGTACGAAGTCTATCGGGATGTTCTTTCGAAGCTGATGTGGACACCCAACCCACGAGCGGACGGGAGGAGCGAGGAGAGTATCTCACACACACACACACACACACGGAGTGGATGCCCGACCGTAAGCTTTTACATGTCATGTGAATACCATGCAGTATAGTTCGAATGCTATGTGAGGCTGAGTCTTGCTTTTCCCTTGATTGGTTTCTTGTTATGGTTGGCTCGGCTAGCTGCACTGCGACACAAACGGGAGGGAGCCATGTATGTCCTCACAGTCCTGAGGCCCGACGGGGAAGCGAACAATCAAGTTGTTGTTGAAGTGACCACTCGGAATGAATGAGCGCCATAGTGAAAAGGAACAGGGAGAAAAAAAAGAAACGCTGCTGTGACAGCTATACACGCACACCTTGTTATCAGTCTCCAGAAGCATAAGTCATACTTTCTGGTGCCGAGCGAGACACCAAGAAATTCTTATCATTCGGCGGGCCCGTGTTTTGGGTTGCGCCTCACCAGACAAAACATAACACCGACCGGGGGGGGGGGAGAAGACCGAGGGCGTCGGGACTCACCCACCGAGTTGCAGGCGTTCGTGCGGACTTGACGATCCGATCTGACACGCTCAAGAACCCATTTCTAGAAGATTCAAGAACGTCGTTGAAAGGAAATCTTGGATCTTTGCTTGGCAGCCATCCTCTGAGAGTCAGACACAGATTGGAGGGGAGGGGGGCTGGTAAAACAATGATTGACGAACGTTCCTCTTCACCTCTGTGTGTGTGTGTGTGTGTAACAGCGGGTCCGGGAAGCTGGGGCAGAGAGAGTAAGGTTGGTGAAGTGAGACTTGTGCGATTGACTCGAGGACGATCCGGCTCGGGTTTCCCCCTCCAAACACACACGAAACCGATTGAGACGGTCGCGGCCCGACGACGGACAATGAGGGAAAATCCATGATTTGATCAAACCCGAAGAAACAAGGGCAGTATCGAGTTGGGAGGGAGAAGTAATTGGCCCTGTCTGGATTGTGAGTTGCGCTCTTTCACGAGCCGAACTTGCGAGATGGCCGGATGGTGGTTTCGTTGATATGAATTTGACTTCCCAAAATCGTATGGCACCTGATCGATTCAAGATTGGCTAAGAAAAGGAGCATCAGCCACACTTGAGTTGTGGGGTATAATTTCTATTTTGAGAGATAGGCTTTCCACGCTAGCAGGCCGCCGCAGCGATAGAGAAGAATGAGAGACCCCGAGAGAGAGTCAGCGTGGCGGGTGCGGCAGGGGGGGGGGAGACTGGCTCAGAGGTCGGGGACCCACTTCGACCAAATGACGTCATATGTGCGACTTCATATACAGCACTGCCTTGGGATACTACCATAGTATGAGTAGGAGCTAATGTATTCGCCAACTTCACATAAAGTTGGCGCGCGCATTACCGATCTTGTCGGCCATCAAGGCCGCGCCCAGCTCTCACAAGAAAAAGGCAAGTATTGAGTTTCTTCTGGCCGGTTGAAAGACGCAGGAGTGCCAGGTAGTGCGGCCCGGACTACTGCATGATGACATTGACAGACAGGAAAGCGAGCGCGCGCCGTAAGGGTTGTTTGCGTTGGCAAGCTGGGAAGTAAAGTAGCCGCAACCATAATTTTTGATCTCAACTATCAGCACCACCACCACTAAAGCATATGATCATGATCCACCGATATGCCTGAGAAGAACAAGATCCGATCCAAACGGTGAACCGACGTTTTCGATCAAACTCTCCGTTTTGATGCTATAGTATATACTTGGCAAAGTAAACACGGAGTCGGATAGCTTTGACACGTGCAGGATGATCTGCACGCCGAAAACAGTTTCACTACACATAGTAAGTTTCGGTAACGATTAACGACGGACTTTGGCGGCACGAATTGGCTGGTTCTGGCTTCCACCCAAACCGGGGTTATGCCCTAAAACCAATCTGCATTCCAGTCATCAGTGCTTTTCGAGAAAAGAAATCATGAATGCGAGCCAATGTGATTGCAGCTTCAGCAATGGCCCTGTTGCGAATACTGTTTTGGCTATGTCTGGGTCAGGTTGCCAACCCGCGCACAGCCTTCAAGGGCCCGACCACGTCAATAACACCCTGCCATACATGTATTTAACAAACTTACCTAAGTATATCTTAGGTAACCTAGCCCAAAGCCCAGGCCGTCTGCCAACCAACAAGAAATCCTACACGCTGGGCTAAAGCTGACAGCGGGAGCGATTCGATGATGGAGGGCAGCCCAACTTGGCCGAATGCGGGACGACGGCGACGACGAAGATGACCACACACACAACCTGAATGAAGAAAATGGGGAATACAAGAGGCTGCGATAGGGAAATGTTTCATCCCATTGTGATGATTGGCTGAAAACACCCTTGCATCAGCTTGTCGAAACCATCCCTGTCATTGTGAATATCACTGGCCACCGCGTGCGCAGTGCGCGGGCTTGGCGCTAGCACAGAGAGAGAGAGATAGAACAAGCGAACGGGGGGGATCCCTCCATTTTCCGTTTTTTTCCTTCTCCACCCCACCGTCACGAACGAGTGGGTTGAAATTTAGTGACGAGGGAGGAGCAGAGGAAATAAAACCTCCGAAATCAGAAAACAGTTACTACCACGTATCACGCAACCAGAACACAGACATATATAAAAAAAAAGGGGCTCTGCTTAATTGGGGGCCAGTGGGGAATTTACAAGCGCGACCCGACTCGTGGCGCTCGTAGGCGGATGGGATGGGATGAGATGGGAGAAAACTGCCCGTTTGCCTCGGTCCGCTTCGATCGTCGTGTACAACGGACGAGGACCGGAGATGAGGTTCGACGACGAAAAAGATGAGGATAGGCGGGATACCCTCATTTCGTTCGCGATCATCCACCGCGATATGCGGTTCGTTGAAGAAATGCGCCCCCCAGAGCTGAGCGCCTTTTTGGGGGCTAGGCCTTTTTTTTTTTTTTTTTTTTTGGATACGAATTTTTTCTTCTTCTTCGGCTTGTCATGATTATAATTATCGAAAGAAGAGAAGGGAAAGGCCTCCTCAGCGCGTTGTAGAATAACGTCGGGTACTTCCATACGTGTCCTGCAAGGTGTGTTTCGGGTCCGTGATTCGTGGAAGCATTACGGAGAGATAGAGCCCACACAGAGTAGGATGTCTGTGGGAAGGAGGTTATCCAGGAGGTCGTCGCGGCCACTGCAGGTCCGTTGGCCTATAGATCAGGGTCACATCCCACATCCGACATCCCACATCGCACACACACACAGACGCAGACACACCACGCGACTTTTTGAGGCTGCGTGCTACTACCACCTGTAAGTAGATAGGGGCGCATTGGCCAAGAGCTGTCCTGACTGGCTGCGCTGGCTGGTCTAGTTTTTTTAGGAATGGGTCTTGTCTATGGATAAAATGGTTGAACATGCTGCAACCACTCTAATAAGAGGGAACAAATAAGAATCCACAATATAAAATAAAAAAGATCTGTAATAAATGGCTTATGCCTCTGTCGAATGAATCCCGTACAATTCTGGCCGGCGACGGAGGAGGATGAAAGGACCCAGATACTTCCTAGGAGGTACCTAATTAGCTTGTCCCACTACTGCACCCCGGATACCAGGTACCTTGATGGTGATTTCTCGCACTACGGGTAGCCGATGGCGTCCTGAGAGCATTGGTGAGGCTGCCTAGATACTTTTCAAGTATGCATCCTAGCTGGCAAGTCGAAACAAACGCTATGCAAACCCGCCTGTGTGGCTTTCAATGTTGTCATCCATCTCTACAATGGGGCGAAAGAAGAAAGAAACACGAGCTGATGCCTCAATGCTTGGTTGCTGTTCCTGAACAGCTGCGACGCCGACACGTTCCCCATTTGACACCTGCATCACGCATGGGGCGGCGAAAAAAATGTTGTGTATTTCTTGCCGTGCTAGAGCAGGGTGGAGCGCCAAGCGGGTTTTGGTCGAGGGTTCGAGCGTTCATCATCAGTTCATTTTTTGGGTCCATGATAGCGCCTCTCGCAATTTTGCACGAGTGAGGGGGCCCAAAAGCAGACGGGCGTTTCTTGCAGGCTCTCGGTTCGTTGCCGAAGTGGATTGGGGGTTGCAAGCGTTTCCGGGGGCAGTGTTCGTGTCTTTTTTGTTTTCCTTCTCCCCCCACCCCAGGATGATCACCGTAGTTTAATCTCGTTGATGGAGATGGGTAACTCGAGATTGAGAACCTCTTTTGGAGGATGTCATTGTGTACCGACGCTGGGGCCGCTGTGGGGGATGGGAGGAGCTGTGAATTTTATTTTTGTTGGCAGTTGTGGCCGACTGCTGGATCATTTCTATGTCCTTGCATCAGGCGATCGACGGCGCAAAGAGGAAGCGAGAAGCGTATATCCTGCAAGTTGATCGATGGTCGATCTGCACGTCAGGCCTGGTACCGGTATGATGGTCGACCGTTGAAACTTGGCTTCACACTTTTCCCCTGGCGCTCGCTGGTGAATATAAAATCAGTTCATAATTTCAGCCTCAAGGGCCCCCGCGACGCCGTTTATTAGTGTTGGCGGTGGCGGGGGGGCTTTGTCCGCTCCCGTACTACGGGGGCTGTTTGTTGCTTTTGCCTTTACGGGTTTATTTCATTATACCTGCTAGCGGGCAGTTTTTGTGATGTTGTGCATTTGTCTCCGGCGGCCCCCCCTTGCGCGCCAGTCGAGACGCTCCGAGTTTTGTCCAGATGCAGCATAGCCGGCTGAAGAAAATTTCTGTGTGTTCAGGAAATCTAGAAAAAATGCAAGCCACATCATCGCGACCCGAGGGAGAGAGAGGAGGGGGGGCGCGCTGAAAAGACGAGGTAGCTGGAATAGGGGCCCGGGCATAAGCCATGTGCAGCCTTTCTGCAAAGGACCTGAACAATCTCGCTGGTGGCAGAAAAGCCCCACCACACACATTTGATCCCTCTTTTGAGAAGTCAATTCGCAGATGTCATACGTCGTCGTTTGAATGGTTACCTAGTAAGTAGCCAGCCAGCCAGCCAGCCACCCAGGCAGACGGGCAAGTGAGCCTCGTTCGCTAGGTATGGCTCGGACTTTTTTGCCTGAAGCCCTTTTCTTCAGAACAGAAACACATCTTGATGGATGATTCAGCCCCTCCGAATCTTGGCAAGTTCTTGGGGGCCTTTTGAAAGTCTGGTAGAGTTTTGGGTTGGGTGTCCTGATTTGACGCTCAGATTCTGATTTTCAGGAGCTGGATCTTTGTGGTTTGGGAGTTCTCTTAGCTGTGGCGATAGTTCCAGACACCGTTGTTTCCACGCAAAACGTTCCAATTGGGGGGAGAGGGGCTCCCGAAGAGGAAAGCTGCTACAGACTATTGTAGATAGAACCGTCACATCACGAGAAAGCCAATCAATATGCCCAGGTCCCTCGCATGCGCACGCTTCCAGTGTGGAGCATTCGTGGCAGATGGCAGATGGGACATTGTGATTGGTCAGTAAGCCCATCTTGTTGCGCCTACGCAGCCCAGCTGCACGCGGTTGACTTACTGTATGTATGTAAGTAGGTGCTGCTTTTGACCCTTGTTCGTTTCTGGCGTTTGGACAAGTCGGCCCCCCCAAGGCCGAACACTCGACACACCCGAAACGGTAACAGCTGCAGCAGTGCAGCACAAGAGGGAGAAAAGACAGATAATGCGCACGGTCCAAGACAGGCCTCTCGAATTGAGGCCAGGGCCCAAGTTCGAGGAAACGGTCGCGGCCGCTGAGCAGGACGAATAGACAATAGATAACCACCACAGCTTTCTTGTCAGGCAAGATTTCCTGTAACCTGCCAGCCAGCCGCCTGGGACAAGACGATACTCAAGTGTGTGTGTGTGTGTGTGTGGATGCTACAGTGGCTATGTCAGGTACGAAATAAGGTGATATTTGATAGCTTGTCCATTCATTCACATGGTCGCTCTGCGGTCTTGCAGTCTCGTCATGGCTCGCCTAATGGAATGTACATAGTAGTTTTGACTCGGGTGCTGCCTTGCTTTTGGCCCCTCGCATCGCCCCAGTTCCCTCCTGGGGCAAGCAAGCAATCAATTGCTCGTTTATAAAGAACACCGCACGACGTCGCCGAACTGCCAATCCGTGGATAAAATCTCCCAATTTATCATTCAGCGGTAGCGTGCCCCACCAAAGCCTTTATTATTGCGACAATCGAGATAGAGGGTACCATTGCGGCATCGTCAGCAGGCGCGAAGGAGCCCCATTTTGCACTTTAGTGCTTGTTCTACCTGAAACACCGTCCTGGCTTCGCTTGTCTTTTTTGGCCACCAAAATTCTCCGCGATCCCTTCTCTGTGCAGCATTGCCCGGACGGTCTTTGGACACCGAGAGACGGGTTTCGCTCGACAGCTTTGATCGAATTCCTGTTCCCTTGGTTTTTATGCAGTTGTCAGACATTGGTCTTGCCGTCTCTCCCTGGGCTGTTGCTGCTGCTGCTGCTGCTGCTGCTGCGGTACCGGCCAAATCTGGAAAAGTAGAGAAAACCTTGGGCCACCTGACAGATCTGGCTTTCCCGCTGTGCATCTCCCGGTGTGACCTGAGTCTTGCTTGACAGACGGCCAAGCTTGGGTTGAAGACTAGACAAGTTCTGGTAATTCTTACAGCGTATACCTTAGCTAGGTAGGAGTGCAAAGAGAAGCAGGGATTAAGCTCCCCCAGGGGAGGTTAGTCTGTTCTAGCAAGGCGTGTATAAGTGAGTGAACCGTTTTCCTACTTGTCCTTCCTCCGTTTTGATCTGGGCCCAAATCGAGGGTCGACCGTATGTGCGCTGCTGGACAAGGGGGGCAGGCGCCAGGGACAGGGACATGGGCTGGAGCATGCACCCACCACACCATCACATGGAGAACCCACGCAGCGATCAGGGTTGGACAGGGGGCCGCCGACAAGCTCTTGTCTCAGGGATATGCCGGTCCAGGGCCCTTTCTGCCTTGGGGTGCAGCACAATCGCGCCAGGATACTTGTCTGCCAGTCTCCCTCGCGCACCACCAGCCAGGCTCATTAAAACATGTCGAGCCTCCCATCCCTCGCGCATCTTTATTTTCAACGCCCTCCTTCCAGTCATTCAATGTTCAGCTCACACTCATCGCCTGCCCATTCTCCACTATCGTGCGAGAAGGACCGAGGCTAACCTTCATAAACAGTCATTTCACACACCTAGGTAAATCAGATACCTGGTTTATTTCTTCGTTTCCCTTACCTGCTGCCTTCTTTCGCCTGGCGGCCCTCGCGTCTCCGGAAAAAGAATTGGCGGACAGGCGCTTGTCTCTCATAGACTCCCTTGTCCGGAAACAACTTTTACCATTCCCCACACACATCTTCACATCATACCATGTCTTTAACGGTGGAGCAGACCCTCCCGTCCAGGGAGGTCGAGAAAGTGGATCGCCGTGAAAGTGGGAGCCACGCGGCTGAACCGTATATGATGGATGCTCTTCCCTCCTCCGCTGCGGCCACCGGCCGTGGAGAAGCTTTTGCTTCTGCTACACCTGCCACCAGACCATCCCGCTCTTCCTACGATATGCAAAGACAGTACCACGAAGCCATGATGGAGGCCCACGATATCACCACGCCCATCTCCGACTCGCATGTCGTTGAGGAGGAGCAAGCCCCTGTTCTGCCCCAGAAGAGTGCCCTCAGGGCTTCACGACTACTCGTTGGCTTGAAGATCTCCCCCTCTGCCGAGCCTCTTGAACTCACCACCCAGACCCACCACCACGAGGAATACCTCTCTTCCGAGGAGGATGCATCATCCACCTCGGGCGACTTTTCAGACTTTGAGTACGACTCGAGCAGCGACGACTTGCCGTCACCCGCCGAGGAATGCAGCAAACACGAGGTCACAGCTAGGGTTGTCTCGGTAATATTCTCAGGGAAACCGTCCGTGATTGAAGTACCACAAGTTCGGAGGTCTATCTCGCCTACCTCGATCGAGAGGCCAGCAAGTATGGGTGGTCTGTCTACCAGGACTTCTTACCATGACAGTGCCAAGAGCAGGAGGATATCAATCTCAACAACAGCATCTTCTCGCTCTTCAAGAAGCCCACATCCAACACGTCCCCTACCACCACGAAGCAGCAGCATGCAACCACCCACCGACGCCATGAAGGCCAAGCTTGGATTTCTACGCGTCGATCCCTACGCAAACGGCAGCTCATACTCATTGGGCCCAACCATCACCGAGCCCTTGCAGACACGGGAGATACACTCGGCAGAGGAACCAGAGCGGCCCAAGACACCCAAGTCTCCTGGAACTATGTTCAGGGGCGTGGCTCGGGCAATGTCTTTGATGAAGAGGAGGAGTGTCCCACGGTTGAACCAGGCTTTTTTGACACCCGAGATGGAAGCGTTGTCACAGCCCAGCTCACCTACGCCGATAAGCATCCCTGAAGAGTCACTAGAGGAGCCGACGGAACAAGAGGTCACACAACCAAGCCCAGAGCCAGAGATGGAAGCGGCAGCGATACCACCTCCGCCGTCCCGACAGCCTCCCAAACCTCAACTGCAACCGGTTACACACGATGAGATCATCCGGATAGCCAAAAGGAATGAGCAGAACAGACTGCTCAACTCGGCACGGACGTTTCACGGAGAGCAGATGCTGGAATCACCAATCTCGCCGATGTCGCCCTTGACCAAAGACCCCAACACCACCACAAAACGAATTTCATCATTCGGTTTTGGAAGGAGGCGTATGAGCGTCAAGCTTACTGGCAAGTTTCAGCTGTGAGGCGCTGGCTGTCAGGTGCACGGTTTGGCGCCCGTTGGCGGCCGACTCTAGCTCCAAACGGCCGCCGGAGTTCCGGTGGGAGGACGAGAAATCATCACACCACACACAGCATAACAACGTTCTCGGTCGAACTACTCGGAGGGTCAGAATCATCTACGGCTGATTGTACAGTCATAAAAATTGTGGGAATTTGTGTGGGGGCGTTCATCTGGGTCTTAATTGATTGGGCGGGGAAAGAAATGTCTGGGAGGTTATAATCTGACAGTCGCCGCCGGTGACTTTTTTATTACGGGCACAAGTTTTTCATTTTTCTGGGCATAATCGGGCACGGGATCACGGCGTCGGACTTTCATTCGTTTTTATCGTTATTGCTCTTGTCACAAGCATCCATCCCGTCCTGCATTGGCGGGCTTGCATCATCATCAAGCAGCGCATTTCATTCATTCGTTTACAAAGGGACATAGGGAGAGGGAGGGAGGGGGAGGTCATCAGCAGTACCTTACGAAAGCCATGATACCAAAACTGCTTGGGGAACTTCGAACTCAAAAATCGAGTCGAGTCGAGTCGAGTCGCATGACATACAATCACAAATACTATTACTCTCATCCCATCATTCCAAGACTTGTTCCACATACAAAGTCCGTTCTTGCATGTCTGTCTCTGTACCACCTTGCGTCAACTCCACCTCACCTAATCTGCCACTAGCCGTAGTCTGTATCTCGGGTACGTATTCGCCCTCGACCAACGCCATGCCATGCAGCGAACACGCTTTCCTGTGTCACACAAAAAAAGTCTTGAGTGCCACGGCAAACCATGGCAGCTGCCATTTGTTGGCCTCAAGACACACAGACAATGTTGTGTGTGATTTAAGCCCTTCTTTTTTGCTTTTCACACCGATTTTCCCCTCTTGCTCGCGTATCACGAGAGAAGAGAAAAAAATAAAATACAATAGAAAAGACCGGACTTGTTTCGACTTTGCAACTTGAGATGGGACCAGAGCACAGATTATCGTCCAAAGTTCTCTTCCGACGCACCATATGTCTTCTTTCTGGGGGGGGGGGGGGGGGGGCAAAGACGGGCACACTCTGCCTCCGAAACGCTGCTCTCACAAACTCAATCATTTTGTCTAATGCAAAGTACTTTACCATGTTTGTATCACTAGCACACCCGGCACATCCTAACGAACACCGTGTCTGTGCGGTAAAAGAGAAAAAAAAGGGGTGTTACTATGTACGCAGCTTGCGGTTAGCTTGCTAAGGGGGGAGGGGTCGTTTTTCGTCTTTACCCCAGAGCTTTGGGAATCCTGGGCCACACTGGTCTCCAACTCTATATTGCTAGTCCCGTTTCTGCTTCCTTCTGGAACATGTCGCGGCGGGAATGTCGTGGAACTGAGCTATCCCCTGCAAAGGTTCTCGGTTTTGTTGTTCGGTTCGGCGGCTTCTTTTTTTTTTTTTTCTAGCAACAACCAAAAATTGGCACGGACGTCGGTTAAGCAAGCGAATTCGATGAAAGCACATGAGATAATAATGGCGTCGAACGGCCAATGCTTGAAACGTTGCCTCAAAGTAGACAGCAATGCCCGTTTTTGATGGCAAGATCCAATGAGGATTCCCATTTGTCTTGTTTGTTTTACTTTTTGTGAGTTTCCATTCGGCGATGATCTCTCGCGTGTAAGTGCGGCTGGGGGAAAAATCGCCACACCAAAGCTGAGCCGTCTTTCGAAATCTCTACCGCGGCATATGATGTGAGGGAGGTATATTACTTTACTAGGGGGAGGTGGCCAGGTAACCTGGTAGCCTGGTAGGCAAGGAGGTAGCTTTGCCATGTTACATCGTGCATATCGAACTCTCGAAATGCCCTTGCCTCTCACTCACCTGCTCACCTTGTTTGTCCGCCTAATAACGGTCTCTTGATGATCACACAGTACGTATGTCCCATCCCCAAACCCCCCCGGTTTGCCGAGCTGATTGTGATAGTCGTGCGTAGCAGCTCATCCCTCGCCTATCGCTGCTCCCTCCATTCCATCCTTTTTCGATGGCATAAGGTTCGATCCATGGCCGTGTCCGATTGGGTTCAAAGTGGAGGGTCGGGTGATCATTGAACTTGCGTGCTTTTTTCTCACTGCTCACAGACCCGAGCTTGAATCAAGTCAGGTTCGCTGACAAGTGTGGACATGCAATATTGCCCACGGGCTTGAGCTGACAGTCTTTCGTGCTCGAAAGTCAAAGTTTACCGTTCACGTTCATCATCCCATGGTCCCGGCTTATCGGTAAGGTTCGCATGGTGTGTACGGTGACGGCACTAGAATATGCAGCTCTCATAGTAACAAGCCAAATATCATCATCCGAGCTGAGTCAGAACAGTGAGATGTAGGTAAGCTATTGAGCCTTTGTTTCTCACCTACTACACAATGCGATTATACTTGAAGTCTGTCAGCTTTTAACTTTTCAAAGCTAGAACAGCTCTTACTACTTAAGCTAATAACGTGCTACTGCAAGCAAGCACTTTGAGTACTGGCTTGACCTGAGTGAGAGTAGCGGGCTTACCGTATAGTAGACCACTAATTGACCACAGGGCCGGGCCTTGCGAAACGTTGGCCGACTGGCGGCCACGTCCTGCTTTCCAATCGTTTCGATAAACTTCAAAAAATACCAAGCAGATAGGGTTACAAGATATTGTCAGCCTTGTTTGGAATTTCGGAAACAAGCATCCGATTTCCCTCCTGTAAGCTTTACTCGCGAAAGTCTTCTTGGGTACCCGTTTCCTCGTGGAGGTAGGTACATACATACCTTATTAGTGGGGTGGAGCAACCCCAGGGCGGGTCACTTCGCTGACGGGACAGCTCATTGTAGCGGGTACCTACCTACGTTTTTCTGGCTGCTGCCATAATGACTGATACTGCAAGCGTAAGGAGGAAAATTCTGGAGTCTTCGACAACAACTCATCCATCTACTACTCGTACTGTCATATTGCCCGGTCTTGACCGTTCGAAAAGATTCCACTCATTAGTGTGGTCCCGGTCGCTGTCGTGTACTGCGTATCAGTGGATCCGGGACCCTGGGCCCCGTAAAAATCCCGGTGTGCGGGTCACCGCCGGCCGTGCCGCATCTCTCTTCTCTCTCTCTCTCTCCCCACACACCGGATCTTGATCCACAGCAAAAAGGAAACTAGGTAGGCAAAGGTAACAGTAGATACCCGTCGAACGGTAAACTCAGATCTTCTTCCTCACTTTCGGTGGGGTATACCACAACGCCTATCCGTTTAGGAATGAGCTTACGAGATATAATGAGAGAAAAAGCTCGAAATCGTTAGCCTGCCTGCCGCCTACGCCACACAATGCAAAAAAAAACCCATTTTAGGGTGTGTTTCTCGTGTTCGTTAGACGAACATGGCGCCACACAATTACCTACCTCGGGGGATGTGGCTATCTCCATTACATGCCAGCGTAAGGCGGAAAAATATACAATCTCGCAAGGAGCACCTCTTGGTCTGGGGCTACTTTGGCAGCCCAGGAACTCATAATAATTCAGAAAGCAGCGTGGAAGAAAACGGTGCGACGGAACCGTATTGCGACTTTGACCAAAAAAAAAAAGACCCGAATGCGCAATATTGAAATGAAATCAAAATCTGGTCTATACCAAGCCTTGGCTGCTGGAGGCGCCGGATCTTTCCACGGGGCCATTTCAGGGCACCGCCTGCTATCATCGATATAAGGGTAGTAGAATCGGAAATTTACAATCAGCATTGAAGAGAAATGTCAGTGACCGAGGCTCATCGACCTGAAACCGCTAAGGGGTCATGGAAAATTCCCGTAGCCTTTAGGTTTTCGTAGTTGACTTCCTTTTCTAGCAATCAAGCCCTCCACAGGCCCGCCACAGTCTCAGGGCGAGGTACCACAGTACTATAGAATCCCACGGGTTTAGACCGGACAAAGATATTGGATAATCTTATTGGTGGTACATATAGTAAGGGCATGTTGTATCCGGCAATACCACGAAATGGCCCAGGATGGTACGTACTAATAAGGATACACAATACAATCTGTGCAGATCGCCCGCCACTATGGAACCTTACTAAAAAATCGACGATCCGGGTAAACACCATGCAAGGCTGCTGATTACAACGCCCAGTCCCTACTTTCCAGGGTTCGAGAAGCCGTCGAAAATGTTAGAACCACGGTACCGAAGCTGCCCAGCCCGAACAGTAGTCGTCATCGGCGAGCATCACAATTTACTAGTTCTTTATGGGATATTCCGATCATAAAAAAGAAAATAACCAAGTAATGATGAAATCGTAACTGAATCGTGGGTGGGTTCTGGATAGAGTGTATTGCGTGCTGCATTGCAACACTGCATCTCGCCGTTCCTTGCAGTAGCTCTGGAATCCACCTTTATACTTCAAGGTTCTCGGCCGGAGATGATTACTATGTACCCTACATGTGGGTCAGAAACATCGGGGCCGAAGACCGACGAGGTGGAGTTTATTACGACGACAATGACCTGACCCTCATTTCTTTGGGTATTGAAAACCCTCAACGGTACCTATGCAGTTCATATAGGGAGTTGAGGTGGTGGCAAACATGAAATTGGAGGAGCTGGGTGAGCTTTGGTTGAAGGTCAAAGTGTGATCCACCTGGCAATCAAAGAATATTGTGCAAGATAACATCCATGTAGTAGCTATCTTATAAGGCTTAGCTATGGTGTGGAGTTGTTGCTTTATCAGATCTGGCCAAGAAGGAGACTCGTCGTCATGTTAGCTACGTCAAAAAACGTTGCAACAGTTTGAAGACGCGTAGCTGAGATTCCAGGAGCGCCGCATGTGAAGCCGGCGATATCTCGGTCCGCAGCACTCATTATAGGTATTACTCCATTCAGCAACTAGAGGGTATTTCAAAATATGGTACAAGTTCATTTGAGGAGATGCAGACCGGCCCGGAGCTTTATGAACTGCATATCAGGTACCTAGACATGTAGGTGGAGGTACGTAATGATTGAACGAGCCTTGCATGTAAGAGTCGGATACAGCCTGACAGGCTGGAAAGGTTTCACATTGATGTGAAGGATGCGACCAGCCCAATGTGATTTGTAGATGCAATACAGCAGGCGCCCTGCGATTTACACTGCATGTTCTCAAGCTTCCATCGTCAGTCAGTCTTCCTGAGCGACTGACTCTCCAAGTGTTGAGTCTTGAACACTGACTACCTAGATGTTTCGGTCCATGAATTCTGCCATTTCGAAGCTCACTATTGGGTCCAAAGGCAGACCGAGACCGTCTGCATAAGTGAATCGAGTGTTGGGGGGTCACTATACAGCATTATTACACCAACACATCTTCGACTCGAATGCGGCGTTATGCAATATAATCGCGAGTGTTGAATTTTGGTCTGTGCCAGGCCTGAGGTACGCACTTTTCTCGATAACACAAGTGCTTGGCTCATACTCTTGAGTCCACTGACTCTTGAGGTTCTGAGGCGATCAATGGCGAACATCTTCCCCTTATGCTGTTCAGTGATTAACTGCCTCCGGACTTTGGCTCAGCCTTATGAAAGGTCCTGGATTGATAAGGAATACCGATACATCTGATTCATTTTGACCGAATGGCCCGGAACAGATCACACACAGTACTCATGTATCTATGATTCATCAATGGTCGACAATGGCAGAACTCACTGATTAAATGCATTTTGTTGCTCCTTCAGATTAGACGCCTGTAGGGAATTCTCTTCGGGTATTGCCAGACCACATCATTCGTAGATTTTCGTCATAAGCAGTGTGATTTTCGTTCCTCCAGTAAGTCTCTGGGACATCAAGTGGAGGTGGTCGGTTCACGGGGCTGGTGAAGATCTAGTTTAGCAGGTAGCTAGTGATTTCGGTCCATTTGTGATGTGCTTGACCTGCTTGACCAGAGTTCTAGCCTTCTGGTTCAACTCTAGCTGGTACTAAGCAGCCAGGACATAGCTGACATATGTTTTGTTGACGAGCGTAATCAGGACCAGAGATCCATTCTCACCCATCGATGTTTATAATATGCGAACCGAAAGTTGAGGAGTGGAACTTCATATTAGAAGACACATAACATGTACCTATGTGTATGTAGATAAACACGGTGGTCGATGATGCTTGCGCTTTTTCCCGGTTGAGACTGAGTACATCATCATTGAAGACATAGAGTCTTGAGCACAATGGTTGATATCCAGATCTTGTTGGCCGCCTCGGCCTATGCTACGACGTTGGCCAAATAGATCAATACGATGAATGCGGCTATCTGAGTCCTTGAGAGAGCACACCCCCGGTGTCGTTCATGATAGACCTCGAAGTTAGAAGACGATGGGGATCTAATGAGACTGCGCCCTTTAGAGAGCTGACCCTACTCTAGGCCACAGACACAAAGGTATGCTTTTTCTGGCAGACGTGATGCATAGTAAGCTCTAGCCAGAACTCGGATACACCAGTTGTGAGTATCGCACGGCAGCTGCAATTCCGGGATCTTCCAGTCACACCTTTGAGTATCGCTCACGGTCATACAATGCTCCAGATCGACCTTTACCACGGGTAATATCTGTCGTGCCAGGCTTGCAAGCATCCAAGGCCAAGGCTCTTCCTCTTGGACATGGCCCTCAGGTAGTGAAAAAGAGCTCGTGGCAATCGACCAACATGACGGAAGTGCTTCTGTCGAGATCCACCCCTGCGAAGGCAGGATGCTTTACCTAGGACTCACACCTCGATACGACCCCATCGGCTCAAGACAGTGGGAAATTAAGGCTCTCGGCTCCTGCGCTGTGGTATGGAGGGTTAAGAATGGGCCCACGGGCTGCTAACCTTTGACCTACGAAAGCTCCTGACATTGGATCGGGCCAATCCCACAACCTGCTCCCAGAATGACCTGACTGGCTGGTTCAACGAGCTTCCTGTTGGGCGAACTCACAACATTGTTGCGAGTAAGAAGCTGGGCCATGTCAATGCGAGAGGATAGGCCGATGGAACGACAACCACTGGGACAAGAGACAACCTTCCATAAAATGAAGGCCTGATCTGAATCAACATGACAGATTCATCCAGTCACCAGGTTCTGCTGCTGGCGATGGCCCTAGGGTGCGCCAGCGGCGCCCGATTCAAGATCTCGAGAGAAGATATGGTTCCAAGTGGTTTGCAACGCCGAGCAACAGAGCGACCTTGGGGGTCCGATGCGTCGACGAGGCGGAGTGGTTGCGGTTCCGGTCATATAGGTACTTGGAGTCGACCGTTCTGCTTTGATCGCTTCAATAGGCAGTGGACATCATGGTCGTCTTTCGCTTTGTAGTGATGAGCACCTGGGAATTCCGGACCAAATCTGCCTGATCCCGGTGTAAGTCTGAACGCTCGATTGAGCAGTGAGTTGGACCACGACACATCAAATAAGGAGCCAATAGATTGTACAGATCGAAAAGGATACGATCCACTCCCAAAACTATGGGTAAAAGTCATATTGATCTGGTAAAGCTGTGATATTTACATGAGAATGAAAGGCTAGATATCTTGCGGTATGTACTCAATAGCCTCAATATACTTCCAACCCTCGAAACGGAGGAACGTATCCCTTTGCGAGCATGGTCTTTAGGAGGCGCAGGTCCAGCTATCTGGGAGCGTGGGGTCCCCGGAACCAGAGTAGACAGTCCTCAATGGGTACTTGCAGTGTCTTCGTTGAAACGCAATCTCGCCCGAATCCGCCGTCTCATTGACATAGGCAGTGCCCAAGATCGTGTCAGGCGCCACGCCCTCCTCCACCCAGCGTACCATGGCCGTCAGAACGTTGCCGTCAGGGCTGTTTGTGGCATTGCTGGTGCTACCTTGACCGATAAAGGTCGCGCCGGGACCGCCCGTGCAATGGTACATGCCGCCGATCTTGAAGAAGCGATAGAAATCATCCAGCTCCGAGGGGCTCAGACCCATGGTCTCGGAGACATGCTCGTAGTATCGTGGCGAGTTGTAGCTCGTGATGATCATATCCTGCTGTCCATGATACTGCAGAATCTTGGAGCCTCGGTTCTTGACAGCGGACAAGTCGCCTTCCCATGTTTGAATGTTGTACGGGTTCTGCTTGGCCGCGGCGGTGTAGTCCGCGGAATCCAGGGTGGCGGGATCCCAGGTGGGATCGTTGTAGACTGCATATCGGAACCAGTCTGACGTGTATGAGAAAGCTGCGCCTCCATAGTAGATGAATTGTGCCAGGAGCTCAGAGCCTGGCTGCATGGCTGGAAATACAAGGCTGTTGTCTTCGGTGTTTATGACCGGTGAGAATACTTCGCGGACAGTGTTGGCCTGGACGTCGGTAAGACAGGCCGTGGAATTAGTACCGTTGGAGCAGAGTAATGAACTGCTGATCGTGTAGTTGCAAAGCCCAGCATCCTCAACGATACCGTCCACATAGCCGTCTATACCATCGCATTGGTCCAGGATGTCCTGGTGAATGGCAACCCACAGGTTTGAAGGAACGTAGGTTGGCGCGTCGGTGGTCCCAGTCTCGACGAAGAATGAGCCGCTCCATGAGCTCAAATTGGCGAAGGCTAATGCTGGTGCACCAACAACCAGACCGTCGAAGTCATCCGGGAAGCTTTGCGCCTCCTTGAACCCTTGCCGCCCGCCAGTCGAACAGCCAAAGTAGTAAGACTTCTTGTGCGCCTCTCCATAGAACGCCTTGGAGACTTCCTTGCCAACGACCACTCCAGTGTGCATGGCACGATATGCAAAGTCCTCAACGACCTCAGTGTTGTTGTAGAAGGCCAGACCGCTCGTACCGTTGTGTCCGTTGTTCGTGGCAACTGTTGAAAACCCGAGCTCGACGGTGTAGGCGAGGTCGTAGTACTGGATGCATCCCGACAACCCACCGTTGCCCGTGCTGAGGAACCGACCAGTCCAGGCCTCTTGCGGTGGCAGCCAAACCTCCATGCTGATGTTGGATCTGTCGGATGTCGGCACGAACATCGCGACGCGACAAAAGTCGGCATTGACAACCTGGTACTGATCACCACATGTGGCATCGTAATCAGGCAAGCTCAGGTTTGTCCCAGCGGCAACAGCTTCCGTGAACCATATCGTTGCATTGCCAATTTGGCTCTGCAGGGTGCTCGCGAAGTCGGCACACTGCGTGTTGAAGTCTCCTGTGCTGTTTTGGGCGACAGCTGGGCGGACGCTCACCGCCAGTGCCGGCAACAAAAATGCGATGTTTCTCAGGGTCCACATGCTGGGCGCCGTAGATCTCCCGAAGGATGTTTTGGAACGAAAGTGATAAAAGAATGTATGGCTTGGCGGAGAGGAATGTCACATGCCACGAAGCTGGCGGGTGCTGGGATTTTATGACTTTTGCTTTCTGTCTTGTCAGAAGCAATGACCTCGCGCCGCGCAGTTGAAACAAGTTTGCTATGGAACCTAGCAAATCGACATGGTCGCGGACAATATCAACATCCACAGCTCCATATTTATGGGTTCTACTATAGTACTCACGGAGGTCACTGGAGAATTTATTACTGGCCGTGCTTGGTCTTGAAGCCGGTACTTGAGCCCGGCATGGAGGAGCCACACAAGGGCATACGAGTAATGGCAGGAGAGCCGTGGATGAACACCATTAGACCACCTGGGCACGCGGAATTCCCGAGTTGCCAATTTAGGAGCGCTGAGCTCCGGAGTACTGTGGCATTTACCGTCCGCCCCCCCCCCCAATAAACATTAGCGGTTGACTATTGGAGTCTTTTCATGGATGTGTGGCAAAAGAAAAGAATGTACAGTAGATGAATCACGGACCTGGCGATCTACGCATTTCTCTTGTCTAGCGTCATGTTTATTAACAACCGAAGAAACAAAACCGCCCTATGCAAAAGCATGGTTCCCGCCGAGCATTATAGAACGACTGCATATCATCCACGAATTGCACAGGTCCTCCTCGTGTTTGGATTACAATACAGTGACATACCTATCAGCACATGAACAGATGATATCGCTCGGCATGTGCCGCTCGGTAGATTGACTCGAGGACCCTCTGAAGAAAGATATTGCTAAAAAAGTCTGTGGATTCTCTCGATGATAAACCTCCACTGGTGTGCTGCGAACACGCGCAGTATGGGTTCGGACGAAGATGTTCTCCACATGGCAGATCTCCAAGATTCACAGACGCACTGGGATATCCCAAGTTGACCTGGGGAAATTGCGGGGAATGCATACCGCTAATTCCGGTTTTAGAGATATCTCCTGGTTCACGACTACTACGTTGGGCATAGATTGCCAAGTCCTCCTATAAGCGGCCCAGCAGCCCGGGTTACGTTCATGCATGCGGCAGCATCACATCTCCGAAGCATTGCTACAGTATTCTGTAGATGATTACCTGCTCCATACGCCCGGCGGAAATCCCGGAACGTGAACGGCCTCAATTTTTATTCCTCAACTGACCGGTATGAGCAATGTTGACCACTTCAGATTACTTGAAAGCCAATGGTCTAATAATGACTTGTAGGACTTAAGCCTGAAGGCTATGAGCAAAATGGGCTTGATGCCCTACCGAGATGAAGTCTCGAGCCTGTAAAGTGCTTTTGCCAAACCCAGTGCCCAGTCCAGTCCCCTGACGGAGTTCTAGAAGCCTAAAGAACAAGGTACCAGGGGAATTCTAATGAGCTCGGTACTGCTTGGGAGCAGGGGTTTGAGAAGCAAAGGCATATTAAGCCTTTTGTGCAACCTGGACGGCAAGATAGCCGAGTGATTACGTCAGTACAGCCAATTCTGAATTTGTCCGTCCTCCTGATATATTCTGTCGAGATACATTTCAGGGGCCGGAATTCCCGCTTGTATTGATTTTGCTGGAGGCTCCACTGCTAGTACTATGTATGGCCATGTCAATAACACGGAGACAAGGCCTGGTTATTTAATTTCAGTGCGGCTGAATTGCAGGGGGTCCTGAGACCGGGACACTCGGTTGACCTAAGTCATTACATACCCAATTGGTCTTGAAAAGGTTATATTCTTGTAGTGAGTGATATAAAGTTGAGTTCTAGAAGTCGGAACTCAATCTCATTGCAGAAAGAGCTTATTCGTATATAATACAAAAAAGTGTAAAGACATTCATAACTAAGATCTTCCAGCAATTGAAGGTGAGCATTTCTTGAACAACATTCGTCACAATGGAGGGCGTCATGTGATGCGTTTTTAACTCGGAATGAACATGCATGGAGACATAGATATCACGGTATCGATGAAATTCAAAGGTCTGATCTGAAGAGTCCACTGAGACAGTCCATATAGCAACAAAATCATAGTGGCTCGTCGGGTTCGGCGAGTCTATGCTTCAAGGCCAAGATTTCTTAACCACTAGAAGACACCTGCGCATTCCTCTTTTCACTTGTGGAATTCTTCAATGGGAACAGTCTCGCTGCTCACGATTCCTTTGAGCAGGACCTTATAATACCGCAAAAGAGCGACGCATGGGCCCGAGACGGCAGTGCCTTGTATTGGCTGCTGTGGTCATTGTGAATTTGTGACGAGGCTGCTTCTGCCCCATAACAACTATAAGGTGTCGCAGCATATATATACTTAATGCACACGAGCCATATCACCAATCAATAGACTTGTATAGGTATGAACCCAGGATCAATTCTAGTTTGACTATATGATAGGCGGACCATTCCCACCACTATATACCTGGGTAACCTCGGATTTTTATACCAAGTCTGCGGCCAGATATGTGATTCCATCCAAGGACTGATAATATATCGGCTCAGGCTTTTAGGCCCATTCGTCCCTTTCGACCACTTCAATACGCCTATAACTTCCGTATGGGCCCTCCATTCATCGTGGTATGGCTTCCGCAAGCTCGTAACGTACATGGATGTAAAACACCTGTGCAAACAAACAGATAACAGCAGGGCGATATTCCAAAATGGTGCTTACAAAAGTGTAGCGATCAGTTCATTCGGATTCGCGTAGAGTGTCGGAACGGTTGAAGTCTCAAGTTAGCCTAGCATCGCCTCAACATTTCAATCGTAGCGTGTACTGGCTACCAAGCCAGAGGACCTCAGGAAATCTAAAACGGATTTGTTGCGCCCTCTAGAATGCAGTTGCACTGGCCTTGGTGGATGAGACTTGATTATCAATTTGTGAGCCTGAAAATCGTTGAAGTATTACTTGTTCATCTTATCCTAACCACTTGCATCATGACGTTGGGAAAGAATTGGTCTCATCATGTAGATTTCAAAGACCATGTAGGAGATACTGTACATCGATATACCCGCAGTATGCAGGTTCTTGTTCAAGCCTGCCAAGCCGGCAATCTTCCCAAGACTTACACAAAGTTTAATTTTTATACTCGTATCCGGGTTTGCGTAGCAGGTCTAGGCGTGATGTGGTATTGTGCAGATGGTACGAGATGCTTTCCATCAGTCCCGATATGCTGTCTCCGAAAAGGCCTTTCTCAAGGGGTTACCCCTGCCAGACATTATGATTTGATATATGAAAGCTTCTGCTCGTATAACAAGTGTATAAATGTAAGTTTCGATGCCCTCCGTCAGTATTGAGAACATTCTTTATCAGTTGCAACATAACGCAATATCACCTCCACCTCCCTGTCTATGTTGTGCTGTTCACCCATGCCTTCCCAACTACGGACTCGTAAATTAGGCAAGAATGGCCCCGAGGTCACAGCTTTAGGCTTCGGATGCATGAATCTTGCCGGTATTTATGGAAAACCCACGACAGATGAGGAGCGATTTGCTCTTTTAGACCATGTATACAACTCTGGTTGCCTTAATTGGGACACAGCAGATAGTATTGATCCTCATCCATCCTCTTCTCTGTCCAAATTATCTAGGTACTCTCGAACTTACCATGTATACGAAGGCTACAGAGACAACGAAGACCTCCTCGGTGCCTGGTTCAAGCTGAACCCAGGAAAGCGGGACCATGTCTTCCTCGCGACCAAGTTCGCCTTTTACACGGAACCAGGCAACAAAAGCTCGTTCCGTATCCGCAACGAGCCCGAGTACATCCAGGAGGCGATCGACAAGTCCCTCAAGCGTTTGGGTCTGCCTTTTGTGGACCTGTACTACTGCCACCGGCTTGACGAGAACCAGCCCGTTGAGACGACGGTCACAGAGATGAAGAAGCTCCAGGATGCTGGCAAAATCAAGTATATTGGCCTGAGCGAGTGCAGTGCCGACTCTTTGCGCCGGGCGTGCAAGGTTGTGCACGTAGATGCTGTGCAGGTTGAATACTCCCCTTTCGCAATGGAGATCGAATCCAAGCACATCGACTTGCTGCGAGTGTGCCGCGAGCTAGGAGTTGCGACGGTGGCGTACGGGCCGCTGGGCAGGGGATTTCTGACGGGGAGCATCCGATCGCGGGATGATTTTGACGAGACTGATTTCCGACAATATATGCCACGATTTGCACCAGAAGTGTTTCATAAGAATCTTGAGCTCGTCGATACAATTCAGGCGCTGGCGAACAAGAAGGGGTGCACGGCGGGCCAGCTCACTCTGGCGTGGCTCATGTCTCAAGGTGATGATATCATTCCCATTCCGGGGACGACGAGAATTAAGAACTTTGATGAGAATTTGGGTGCTCTGAAGATTCAGGTCTCCAAGGATGAAGATAAGAAGATCAGAGAGGCCATTGAAAATACCGAGATTGTTGGAGCCAGGAATCCGGAAGCCATCGAGAAGATCTCCTATGTCATTACGAAGCCATTGTAAAGGTCCGCAGCGATAAAGATGGACGATCTCAAGGAAGACAAGAGATCGATGCAGTTTACTTTGTAATACTCAAGAACGATCTCCAGTCCCGGGTTGCATGGCGTCCATCACACTACTCTAGACCACGAGAATCAAGGCTACAAGAAATAAAGGAGGGATAATTCAAGATCCTCACACGTTCAACGAGCGTCGTAATCTTGTCTCGGAAATGTAGGGTACCGAGCAAGTGTTGATGAATTACAATGATTCGATAGGCTTAATAACCCTAACCACATACCTAGGTACGAAGGGCTCTGAAAAAGACTTGATGTAGGTGTATAGATGCAATAGACCTTCTCCTGCGTGCTCAATACGACATGATCGCTGGGTAATGTTGTGCTATATCAAGTGAGGCTGACAGCAGAAAACGATTGTCGCAAACAACAGATCCGGCCTCGCATAGTTTACCCGGCTCACGGACTGGCGTAATACCGGCCGAATTCGGTATCGTCGGACTCTTAGTTCTAAGCCTTCAGCGCGGCACAGGCTTTGTGGATTTGGCACATGCTACCCGATCCTACGATCATTGTATCATCATATATACCTCAACAGGAGCTACAGTGCAAGAAAACCAATCATTATGGTCCTCGAAACCCGCCAAGCACACTTAACAATTTTGCCCAAACTCGGGACTGCAAGACGAAATTATTACAACTACCGCTAACAGTGGTTGTGCAAGTGTCTCATCACCCCGGCAAACCCACCAACTATGTCAAGCAAAGAAAACTACTTGAAGCTCTACCGAGGCTGGCCCCACCAAGGTCAATATGTCTGGTCGCCCTTCGTAATCAAACTTGAGGCTCGGCTCAGGTTCGCTGGCGTGATCTATGGCATCGAGGCCGGGAGTCCCAGGACTGCGCCCAAGGGAAAGATCCCTTACGTGGAATTCCCAGCTTCAAACGGTGCTGGTACCGTACAGATGGGAGACTCGGCGTTGATCGTCAAACAGTTTGTGGAAATGGGCTTTCTTCCTGATCTCAATGGAATTTTGTCGACCGAGGAGCAGGCGCGCGATCTGGCTACTCGAGCATTGCTGGAGGATAAGCTTTGCTTTTGCCATGTAAGCCACCGTCCTTGTGACGTGATTTTTCTTTTTCCTCTTTTCTGTTTGCTTTGGAAACTCTAGATACACTAACCCGGCTTATTAGACTCGGGAAAGATGGATAGATAATTACTACACTATGCGTGACTATGCACTGTCAGCCATACCATGGCCCATAAGAGTGTTTGTGGGGCAGCTCGTCTACCGAAGCTCCAAGGCAATGCTGTACGGGCAAGGAACACTACGGTTGACTGATGCTGAGGTGCGGGCAATAAAACTCGAGGTCTGGGAGAGTATCAGCTCGGTGCTTACCTCCGTGCGGTCGAGAAAGGGCCCATCGCGGGATACGAAAAATGCCAAGCCATCTTCAGAGCTGTTCTGGTTCCTAGGTGGTGATCATCCGACCGAAGTGGACGCAACGCTATTTGGATTCATTGTGTCGGTTTTGCTCTGCACAGCGTAAGTTTGTTACATTGCCCTCGCTTTTGTTTGACGAGTAAAAGATGTGGCATAAAATGATCTTCAGCTTATCTCCGCGCAGTGGTCCCGAGTCTCGAGAAATAGTTGATCGATATCCAGTTCTGACTGATTATGCTGAGAGAATACATCAAGTCTATTTCCGGGACTATGAGAAGTGGGAATGTCACGCGGAATAGTGGTTGTTTGTGTCGGACTCAATACATGGCATGGATGAAATGTCTTAGACACAACCAGACAATGACAACTTCAAGGTTCAGAGGAGAGGTGGCCAGAAACCTCTGTAGGCAACCTGACGGGCTGAAATGTTCGTGTTTGTTGCCATGATCAAAGATGTTGTACTCAAGATACATAGGAATGAGGCTAAACCTCAAGACGTTGAATAGAAGTTCGAACAATAGAGACAGATTACCCACACAGATACCAACAACCTCGGCATACTCACCCCTCCATACATACAGTTCAATCTCATCATCCGAACACTTCATCATGTAAATCGTGGGTTTTCTGGGATTCAGCAGGGCACGAGTGAGCGTCATCAAAAAACACGGGCAAGCACAAAGGAAAGCTACCCTCTACCAGGCCATGTCCACGATAAGAGCTCAATTTTATTGCTGAATTTGTTGCTGTATGACAAGACATAGGTACTCTATATACTTTGTATTCATGAACTTTCCAATCGACACAGAATACAAATGCTCAACGCCTGGCTTTCCCTTGTGAGTTGCCGTCGCCCCAAGATATACTTAGAGAAAACCTTTGTACCGTACAGCAAAGGGTATTTTACAACAGACCGGAAATACGTCCCCCCCCCCCACGTGTATGTTCAGTCCTCGAGTTCATCAACCTTGGCCTCTATCACCTTGACCTTCTTTTCCCTCTTCTTGGGATGCAGCCACTCTTCGAATCCCACTGGCCAGTAGACCCTGCCCAAGGGCCCTCCCATACCAAACTCCTCGGAACTCACCTTCAACGCACCGGGGGCGTCAAGCTCAGGCTTGGTATCCTCGTCAGCAGCAGCAGCACCTTCCTCTGCCGCGGGCTCCTCGCCTTTGACCTTTCGCTTTTTGGCTGTCTTCTTGGGCTTCTTGGCAGGCGGCGCAGGGCGATCCTGGTCCTCCCGCTCGTGTGCCACGACGTCAGCGATGCACTCATGCCCAGGGAGTTTGAAGTATCGCATCAAATCAAACACGGCCTGCTCCTTGTCCTTGGCCTCAATCATGAGATCTACATCAGGTGGACAAGGCGGGAGCGTCGCCACTCGCGGGCTGTGCTTCCGTCTCTCCCGAGGCGTGATGGTGCCGGGACACTGTTCGGAATAGTGCATCTTTTGTTTGATGTTTTTACGCGTCCAGGTGTCGGTGATACGTTTGCTGATCTCGGGCTGCGAGATGTCGAAAGTGCCCTCCCTAATCTTCTCAGCGTCGAAGACAATGTTGTGATGGTGGTAGTCGAGGACCAAAGGAATGTTCAGCTCCTCGCAGATGGGGAGGAGGTCATGCACGGACCAAACGACATCGTCATTTTCGAGGACAAGTCGACGCTTGATTCCCTCTGGAAGTGTCACGTAGTTCTTGCGAAAACGGTCGAGGGTAGCTGGTTTGCCGCCACTTTCGGCAAACAAGCCGCCCATGTGAAGAATCATGACAGCATCTCGGTCTTGCTGGGGCGGTAGCTTTAGAAGGGAGAGCAGTTCATCGTGATACTCAAGGTCACGTATGGCGGCGTTGACCACTTCTTTTCGAGGCGATCCAAGTTGCGTGAACTATGAACAATTTCGAGTGTAAGTCAGCAAGTCATCGAAATAGAGGTTCATCTAAATGCTAGCTCACCTGCCCAGGGTGGGTCGTCACACGATGTCCCAGCTTTGCGGCGACTTTGCCGACCTCGGCTAGGACTTCAGATGCAAAGGGAGCCAACTTGTAACCATATTCCTCATGGCTGGCAAAGGGAAACATTTCAGAACTAAGGCGCATGAATTTGATGCCGTACTTGTCGTTCCACTGAAGCATCTTGACCGTATCGCGCGCGTTGGCCAAACCCAAAGCCTCCACCCACTGCTGGCCTCGTTTTACGTCTGGGGTCTTGGTCTTGTCGGGCCTGTTCTTCGTAGCATGCTCTGGCTGTGATGGATCTGCCAGGGGATAACGATGCTCGATGATAGAAGCAATGCGACACGTCCGTGAGCTGAAGACAGGGGGTTTTGCGGCACGCAAATACGTATTAAGACATGCCTATGGGGAAAGAAATAGTCAGTTCAAGCGTGTGGAGAGGTGCAAATCCAGGATATAGGTGACACACGTAGCCCAATCGACCCTTCCACGGAAGAGGAAGATAATCACTGTTGACAGCCGGGGCTCTCTTGGCGCCCCTCTCCGGAGGCTCGTGTGCGTCCTCTTGTGGGTCGTCGTGCTCCTTAGCGAACTTCTCAGACTCCTCTTCCGCATCAAGAGTGTCTCGTTCGGGAGTAAGAAGTAGCTGGCCGGTTTGTAGAACCATAGACTCTCCACGCGGCATCCGTGGCCGGAAAGCATGCTCAGCATCATCACTGTGAGAAGAGATGATGCTGGTCTCAACCTGGAGCTTGCGCCGTTTGGTATCCCTTCTCAACACCAGCTCCAGATCCTCCAGGCCCTCTCTGGCATGGCCGGCGTCCACTTGAGAATTCTTGGCCTTCTTCTCCAGTTTTTGAAGAGCAACGGAAGCAGGAATACCACTCTCCTTCATTTTTTCCAGATTGGCCCGTGTGGGAACGACAGCGGCACCCTTTGCGTTGCCGGTGGAGTTGGTGCCTGTACGGCGGGAAGACCTTCTTGGCTGGGGCGCAGTTATGTCTTGATAGTCTTGTTTTCCTTGTTCTGATGGTGAGGTATCATTATGGTGGTCCTGCTGCCGAGCTGTAGGCGGTGGTGAAGGGACAGAAGCGGAAGGCCTCTTCGCACTGCGTGAGGACATGGTGGTGGAGACGGTATGACGTCTGCTCATAGTCAATGGGGATGACTTTGTCTCGCACGGGAATCGCGATTGCAGTCGTGGGAGTAGGCCAGCGGAGCTCCAGGTCCGCTTAAGGAAATGAAACTGCAACTCGGGGAGTTGTGCTCGTGCCAGTACCAGTGCCAGTGTAGCCGTACTATTCGGAATAGTCCGAAAGGGTCTGGAAAAAGGAGGACAGGAAGCGGCAAGTGGCATGCAGGTCGCCACCAGTGAAATCGTGGAGATCTCCCTCTCAGCAGCGCAAGTGTTCCAAGCGAGGTGGGATAATGCTGAGATGGCGCTGGTCGTGGCGCAAAGATGCGGCTAGGTAGGGACGGCACAGTTCACAGCTGTATGACCTCCAACGCAGCTTGGTCCGATGGGCCAGAAGGGCCAGAACACCTGAGACAGAGTAGAACGGAAAGTAGTATGTCGTCGACTGTGGGTCAGTTACGAGATGTCATGCTGCGTGCGACGGGCGAATCGGACCGTGTGAGGACAATGCAGAATGGCACAGGGTTGCCAACGGGCAGCGAAAGGGGAGATGACAACTGTGAGGAGGACGCGAGCCGCGTTGCCTCGCAGAAGGGTGTTTGGTGAAGGGTGGCCATGTGTGCCGAGTCTAGAACATCGTCAGGACAGTAGACCTCATCTCTGATGCTGATGTCGCTAAGACGCAAAGTGCGTCCTTTGCAACATGTGGGAAGCTATGATGAAATGGCGGAAACCAGCGCGGCGGCTGGATCGACTCGCATGTGCCTAATCGAAGCACGCCAACGTCATTTCGAGGAGCAAAATGTCCTTGACCCTCCGCGAAACCAGTCGCACCAATAGAGCTAGTCACCTTTTGATTTGTCTGAATTTTGGGTGTTTGCGCAAACATAGAACGGTTTGGGGAGCCTAGTCCGTGGATATGACTGGCAAAGCTGCGAGAGGCAGTATTGCCCCGATTATTGTATTCATTCCACAAGAGTTTATTTCTCAACACTGGCAAATGGATTGGTAAAGCCAAGAGCCATCTTTGCTGTCAACGTCGACGCCGTCGTTCGGCCGGTGACGTAGGTCCGCCCGGCGGCTGCACGATCCCTGCAAGAACCCCTGCTAGTGATGATCTGTGGAACCCATGCTTGACAAGGCTCCCCTGTTTACCCCCCTGCTGTGAAACCATCACCATCTGCACCGGTGCACTCCAAAAAGGCCAGCCTTTTTTATCATCACGGCATCACTCGAGGGATCCGACCCAATTTCAACATGTTCAAAGCTGGCAGCATAGTCTAGTCATATGTTCCTGCACTGTCTTGAGGAGCATTTCCTCCGTCTCAAGAGTCCCTTTACCGACCTTGCTCTAACTAGGCGTCATCAGGAAGGTGAGACAGGTGATGCGTGGAGGCTCAGGCTGGACGCATCGCATTGCGTCCACGTGTGATTCATCCTCCTCCTCCTCCCCATTAACCATTTCCGGCCTTTCTCATCTCTCGGCCGAGTCTGGCCGGGTCTGCATGTGTTCGCCCGGGATGACAAATCTAGCCGTCCTTCTCGCCAACAGTCATCACTCAATTGGCGACGCCTTTTCTCTCAAATCATGAATAATTCAATTTGTGTTGGGAGCCGAGATCGCTTTGGCTACCTAGGTACCACAGGTTTTACATTCATTCGATGATATCTAAGTACTCCAAGTAGTTGTCAACGAGATGCTAAACCAACACAGAGAGCGTGCCGGCAACCAAGTAAAGGAGGAGAGCCTCACATGAATTAACAGAAGACCGCGCAGTCCTTCCCAATTGGCTACTTTTTTGCGACATGATATTTGCCTTGTCCACGAGCCTTCATAAAGCATCCTTCCATAACTTCCTAACCACGTCTCTCACGAGTTCCAACTTCTGCCACTGCCTATCCTCTGTCATTCCTCGCCCGCCACCCTGACTCTGGCTTGCGAACCCACACTGTGGACTGACCGCCAAACATTCCTCCATAGCCTCATCTACCGTCCGGCCTTGTGCCTTTGCAATAACTTGTGCTGCCTCTCGCACTCGCCTCACCAGATCCTCCATCCGCTCCAACTCTACCCGCTTGGTGGAGACAAGTCCCAACACGACGTACTTCTCCCTGGGCAAATACCGCAACGGCTCAAAATCCCCAGAGCGCTCATCGTCATACTCCAGGTAAAATGACTCGTAGTCCAGCTCCTTGAACATACGCTCCGCGATCCGCTCGTACGAGCCGGCACCGATGCCCCCCTCGACGACGCCGCTCCACATGTTTCCTCTGCAGAGGTGGATGCCGACGTGCATATCGCCTGGCACGTCGGCGATGCAGGCATTATGCACGCGTACGTATTGCTCCAATAACAGGTCCGGGTCCACGCCGTCTGCACGACAGCCGTCCAGGAAAGAATCCATCACGAAGAAGGTCATGTTGGGGTCATCAATCTGCACGTTGCGACAGCCCGCATCATACAAGCTCTTCAGCTCGGCGCGATATGCAGCTGCCAAATCAGCAAAGTACGCCTCGTCACTCGCGTACCCGCTCTCGGCCGTGTACGCACTCCCAGGCCGAAGCTGCATATGCTGGTAGGTGGGACTGGGGATCGTGATCTTGCACTTGGCCAACAACAAGTCTGCTGCCGCCGCCGACTGGCTGCCCTGGGCATAACCCTGCACCAGACTCTTGAGCAAGGCCCAGCTGTCTCCGTACGCAGGCTTCGTCCAGGTGATCTTGCCTGTCGCGACGACACCGGGCCGTGTGCGCACGCCGGCGGCTTGCAGGCGGGCGACGCTAGGGAAGCCAGTGCGGAAAGCGGACGGGATGGGGAGGGCGTCGAGGGTGGTGAAGCCCGAGAGCGTCTCGAAAAAGCCGCCGTAGAAGATGGAGCGCTCGAGCTCGCCGGTGGTGATGGGGTAGATGGAAGAGGCAATCTGGCGTTGCACGACGGAGGCAACGGCGTCTTTGGTGGCTTGCTCCACTTCTGCGTTGCTTGTGACGGAGTCGTACTGCGCAGTTGCATGAGAGTTAGCAATTGGTATGAACGGTACATAGTCGCGCACGTGTGATGAAGGACTGATGTCTTCAGGGTCATAATCCAAACATGATGAATCTCCCGACAACCTTGAAAGTTATGCGCTGCAATGGGCGAGGTCCTTCCCTCAGATAACCTACGCTTGCGGTGACATGGTGCTTGCTGCGGAGATCCAGCAAGGAGGTAGGTCGCAGGAGAGAACCGACTTGGTCGGCACGGAAAACAGGAGCCATTTTGAGGGAAATACGTATCCTTCTTTCTCTGTACTCATCCAGAATATACAAACAGAGAGCTACTCTTAGCCACGAAGATGAATTCTCATGCGGTGTCGATTGTCTGACCTTTGATGAGTAAGAGTGGGGTTGACTGCCCAGCTCATTCGGGATGAGCGCTGCGAATGGGTACAGCCGGATATAAGAAGGCTCGAATTCGCTCTGCTGCGTGGTGGTCCTATGAAAATGACAAACTCAAAGATTGTCTGGCTAAGATTGTCTAGACCCAGTTTAATGACCAACGTTTGGATCAATACGACAGTTCGTTTGAAATATTCACGAGATACGTCAAACGCGATCTTCTGTTGCTCCAAGTTTGAGTATAAGCCCCTGGAATAGTAAACTTCACAATTGCAAAAGTAGGAAAGCAATACAAGGCTGGGGATTCTAGACAAGGCATAGTCACCAATTACCACCTTCATTTCATTCCAAGATAGCTGACTGTCTATCAAACTACCTAGATACCTACAGTGATTGGAAAGTGCTGAACCATCGGACAGCCTGCAGGAAAGCAGATTCCTTCGCCCAGACCTGAACCGGGTCCGTAGTATTGATTCGAACCCCAAAGCCGTGGGACACTCCACTGTACAAAGATGTCTGGTACGGAGAGCTGATGTTGAGCAGGAGAGCCTCCAAGTGGGCCCTGAGATCCGGAGGCATGAGGCTATCACCATCTACGCGGTCTTGTCAGCTGTCATGTACTTACAAAGTTCTTTACAGACCACTAGTATCACAAGACTCACCAGCGGTGGCCACAGAGACCGGCGCGCCAATGGCACTGACGTCCGTGTCGTTCCAGGCCGACGGGTGCGCCGCAAAGGCAACATCCGCCTTCAACGTCCGAGCCGGGTCGACGAAGCGGAACGAATATCGACCACCGAAGCAGTATCCCGTCACTGCGATGGTAGAGACATTCAGGCTGCTCCTGAGATAGGTGATGGCGGTTTCGATAATAGGATCAGTCACCTCTGGCCCGTGAGCCGCCAGGAACGCAGTAGAGTTGAAGGACGGATCGTTGAGGTCCGACGGCGCCGGCTGCCCGTTGAACATATCAGGGGCGACGGTGAGGAATCCGGCTCGTGCGAATGAATCCGCCAGACTGGCCTATTTGTCAGTTGCCTGGGAGATCGGGGGGGGGGGCGTTTTCTCGATATATTGATACTCACAGCCGGTTCTCAGTGAGGTTAATGCCGAAAACATCCGTCAAGTAAAGCACGGCTGTGCTGGGAACGGGTGCAGAGGAGGCTGGCTGGCTGATGTAAAAGTTGACTATGAGACGTTTGTCAGCTAAAGACTTCTTCTGAACGCACGATTTGCCGCAACACTCACTTCCGTTCACTACCTGCTCTGTCCCGACGGAGTCTCCAGTGAGGGCGACGATGGAGGTATCTCCCCCAATGGCACACTGCTGGGCGCCAACACACAAGGCGAGCGCCGAAAAGGCCGCAAACTTAGCTACGGTTGACAGCATATTTGAAAACTGACGTGAAGACGGTAAGTACAAGAAGTGAGCGAGGTCGAGAGGATCGTATTCTGACCGGATTTTCTAGGCCGGGATACAGTCAAGGCAGTGCAAAAGGAATGGAGGCGGGATTATATGCGCAACAAGCGAGGTGTTATCACTAATCATTTCAAATAATCATCGACGCGCTGGCCATATATACCAAGTCGGATTTACTACCCCTCCTTGGCAGTGCAAAATTTAAGGTTGTCGATGCTACGATAACGGTCCCATACATTTTGCATTTCCCACCAACAAACAGCTGCACGCTCGGCTCGGTACTTGAATAGTCCCTAGGCGTGCGACCCACTCGGGCAGCCAAGAAAACCAATCTCGACTCGATCAGTGGCCAAATGTGTGTCGCTTTTGCTTGGCTCTCCGAAAATGCATTGCATCATCCGACGAACCTTGAATGAACCCCATCCATACGAGCCAGGGTCCAGCCTTGGGTGCCCTTCCAGCCTTTCGGCTAAAGGCGTGCACGGTTCTTACTACGGACAAGCAGGTACCCGCAACTATACGGATTACAAACACAGTAAATAAGCCGGGACAAATGCGCGCAAGGGTTGTGTGCTGAGCACGTGTATCGTTCGACAATGTTGGACGGATTGAGGCAGGATTTTCGAACGTGGAGGCTGGAGAAGGTATTGTGAAAGACCTCAATCGGGGGCCTTCTTTGCATCTACTGGATCTGCCTGGCACCTGGCGTTCTCGATCAATAGTGTTTCCTCACATTGGAGGAAATGCAATCGTCATGATATACCTAAGCACCGAATGCTATGGTACATGAGATGTCGCTGGCCCACAAAGCTTCCTCATCACGACAAATCAATCTGAACATGGCGACTTTCAAAGTCTCTACACAGCTGTTCAAAACATAGCAGGTACCTGCATTCTTCCCCTCACGACAACGCGGCTCTATAAGAGAGAAACTATGAAGTTCCCCCAGTATGGATCTAGATCAATTGCAACGCACCCGTGACGTTCAGGCCTCTAGCCGGTGCGGAGAAGGATAGGTGTGCAGCTATGCAGGATTACACAACTCCTCATCAGCAAGCTCATCTATGTATGCACCAGTTCAGACTTCAATTTCTTGTCCTAACATGACATCGTAGTAGACGAAATTGCGACTAGAAGCCGCAAACCCAGCGAACATGGAGAAACAGCAAGAAACTCAGCATTTGGAACAGACCTCAATCGGGGTAAGTAGTACAAAGCGGAGCCTTTTTTTGCGAGAAGCTTCAAGTGTCTAACATATGCCCAGGTTGGCGACCAAGCAAATGAGACTCTCAGTGAAGCTGTATATGATGAGCCACGTAACCAGAGGCTTAATCGTCGTCTAGACATCCGAATCTTACCAGTTTGCTGCTGGATCTATCTCCTCAATTTCCTGGACAGGGGCAACATTGGAAATGCGCGTGTTCTCAATGAGGAGACGGGTGATGATAGTATGCATTTCTCAAACAATCCGCATGAAGATGCGGATTTTGGTACGTGGGTGGAGGGCATCGCTGATACTATTGCTCTTAAGTGCTCCAGCAAACCGGCATGAACTCCAGCGACTACGCGATCACGCTGACTGTATTCTCACTCGCGTATGCCGTTTTCGAGGTCCCTTCGAACTGGGTAATGAAGCACTATGTGCGGCCATCGGTGTGGTTAGCGTTCCTTCTCGGGTGCTGGGGAGCCGTCACCATAGGGTTTGCCGGTGTTCGTAATTATGGCACGGTCCTGGCCTTGCGCCTGTTGATCGGCATTTTCGAGGCTGGCTTCTTCCCTGGCATTGTCTATTTTATCACAATCTGGTACCGACATAATGAGCGAGCTCTACGCATCGCACTCGTCATTGCATTTTGCAACCTTGCCGGAGCTTTTGGCGGCGCCATTGCTTTTGGTATAGGCCACATCAATGGGACACATGGTCTTCAAGGGTTCCGATGGCTTTTCATCATCGAGGGAATTATTACCATTGTCAGCGTCCTACCAGTGTTGATACTTTTGCCGGACTATCCTGCCCTAGCTCGATTCCTCAGCGAAGAGGACAAGCAATTGGCAGTTGATCGGCTCAAGGAGAGAGGTGGCGGATACCAGAGAGACCACGGAACACGTCACGAGATTTTGCAGACCTTCATTGCGCCAAGAATGTTGGGACACTACATGGCTTACGCAAGTACTCCGGTGTTCTTGAGTTTTCTTCCAGATTCGGGGCTGAGTGCTGATCAATCTGTCACAGGTTGCCAATTGTGCCCTGCAAGGCTCTTTCACCTTCTACTCGCCAACAATAGTGACTGGCCTAGGGTATGAGTCGATCCAGGCCCAGCTTATGACCGTTCCGCCGTGGGTTGTGGGATTCTGCGTCGCCATCCTCCTGTCATACTCCGCCGACAGATTCGACGCACGGGGCTGGCACATCGCAGGAGCATCTATTGCCGGAGGTGCTGGCTGGCTTACGGCGGGACTGTTGCCTGCAGATGCCTATAACGCGCGGTACGGATGCTTGTGCCTTGCTGCCGTTGGGGCTTTCCCTTGCGCCCCAGCCATGACGAATTGGGTGACTTGTAACGCACCGAGTCTTGTAACGTAAGCCCTGGTGATGTTGGCAGGTACCTTGCCACTACCCTCAAGCCTGTGCCTGACTGATTTCAAGCTTTCCAGGATACCCTTTGCTATCGCTCTCCACAACTCGTGTGCTGGACTTGGTCAGATCATTGCACAATGGATATGGAAGGCGGGCGAAGCGTCCCAGGGCTATCCAACAGGAAATTTCACATGCGCGGCTTGTTCTTTCTTCGTGGCTATTATGGCTATCTCTCTGCGTCTGCGGTATGCTAAAATGAACGGAGACGGGATTCGGGACGCCCAAGGAAACAAGCGGGTCTGGTCCTACTGAAGCGTAACCGAGCGAAACAACAAACACGTCCAGGAGATACAAAAGTCTATCATGCTGAAAACGGTCAAGTTGGCAGAGAGTCAATCGCACTAGCGAGTCCCAAGCTGTTCTTGCAAGACCTCCAGGTGGGAACGTGCCCTTTTCGACACCAGGTGACCAGCCTAGTGTGTCACCAGTCGTCGGCTGGTACTAAAATATCCGATCTCGCCTATGCGCAAAGCAGAATGTATGTCGTGAAAACCTCATTGATTGCATAGAGAGGAGATATTTTAAACTTGAAGAAAGGCTAAAATAAGAAGGGACCTCTGGAATGGACCAGTGATTGGAGCCGTTGCCCTGCTCTACTGTCGCCAGATACCAACAGCCAAATGACCTCAGAGAAGGAAAAGATTTTTTCCAACTGTGGCTTCGCAGAGAGTGCGTAATACCGTCGCCCAGTGAGACAGGAGTTGTGTCTCGTCGAAGTAGAAGGGGGCTCACAATTGCTATAATCAGACGCCTAGGTTTCGCTGTCAACTGATGTTCACCGCATGAATGTAATACCTAGTAGGGTAGCAATTACCACCAAAAATATCTGAAGTAGGCCAGGGACTATTTTTCTGCTGCGGAGATACGACGATGTGATGGCAAACCTGGCCATCGTCTGAATAGCCTGGCGTGAGGCATTCATCTGATCTAATCTACCCTGAATCCCAAAAATGTTGGCCCTAAATTGAATGCTGGATTACGTCAAAGCTTACAAACACCTGAAAGAATTGATCGACGATGTTCCACAACATCCAGCACAGCAATGATCGTAGATCATGTTAGACTCATCACAAAACATGTTCCTTGGCCCGGCGGAGGATGTTGGTACACTAATAGTCTATTCAATATCAGTGTCTGCAGGTGACATCTGTACATATTCAAGGAGCCGATGCATTATGAGGAAAGAATATTATTGCCACATGTTCGCCTTGACAGGATTAGCAATGACTTTGATCAATGATTGCTATCAATATCACCGTTTGAGATTTGAGACATTTTCTTAGGAGGTGCTTGCTCGCACCGGATTTTTGGACTTCGGAGCCGAACAAATTTGCCCTCGCTAATAAGTGTTTACTTGACAAGGATGCAGGTCTTGATCTTGGCTTGTTTTGCATCACACATACCTCGCCGACACTCGATGTTTCTCTCAACATGAAAATAGAACAGGTTAAGGTACGCGTACTTGAGAGTTTGAACCCCTAAACCTTTCACACCATCTTCTTTGAGGTTGAAAACCTAGTACCTACGTTGGTCGGTAGGTAAAGTTGACTAGGCAAGTTGTTGGCAGTGCGGGTAATATTGAGCTTACACTAGAGGCGAAAACGAATATTTCACTTTCTTGGTCCGCAATATTCGTCCCAACAAGTCTCCAGCCTGATTTTTGGTCTTTATTAACTGATCTTCAGGAACGGACATTGCAGAGCGCGTGAATCCTTGTACTATTCTTTCAAGAACTTTCCTGTTCAGGCAAGTAGCGGGAGCTAATACGGGTTCGCGGCGCTGCTCGGCTGAGTCGGCGCTTGATTTTGATCTAGAACAGCAGTATTTAGGTTGGTCTACCGTCTTAGCGAAGTTTCAAACACCGGAGAATTAGAGCGCCAAGGCTGAAACACGTGTTGAAATGTTGGTGCCGTAGATTATAACCGATCCCACCATAGCATGGGTATCGAAGATGGGACGGACGACCAATGGATGATATTGAGATGTCTTTATTGATACAGATCCAAGTTATCGTGGCTTGGGAGTAAGGGGATTGAGCCAAACCATTGGCATATTCTATCTTGCGCATTCTGACGACGATGAAACAGCGTCACGTTCGTCTTGAGTTGTGAAAGGGGTTTCTTGCCGACTTTGATATGGACTCTTTCATGATTTTGGATGGGTGAATTAGCAGTAGAAGGAATTCGAAGACATATAAGAGATACGTCCAAGCTCACTCAAATATGTGCTAAGACTCATCATCATCATCATCTATTCCTAGCCATCTGCAGACTTGAGGTCGCTTTTGGATTGTTCTTTGAAAAAGTTTCGTACCGTTTGCTTCTCATTGCTGCCGGCAGCGTCTTTTCAGTATAATCAGTAATCAAGATGCACACCTTCAACTTTGTCCAGGTCCTGGTGGCCAGCTTGGCTGCGGCCAATGCCGCCGCCGCTTTCCAGCTTCCAGCCAGCTCAGCCGTCGCACTTCGTTCGGTAAGTTCTCATCCCACGTCACGTGGAGTGGAATGAAATTCACTAACCCATAAACAAAGGCTGGTGCCCTGATGGCCATTTCCGCGCTCCCGGCTGTCTATGGTTCTCCTTTGCCTGAGACAGCTGCCATTGACGTCGAGGAGGATGATGACGATGATGAAGATGACGAGACAGCCCTTGAGGCCCGCCACCACCAAGGCAAGACTGGAGGTGGCAAGGGCAAGGGCAAAGGCAAGAAGAGGGCCGCTGCTAGCGATGTTGATGATGAGGAAGATGATGATGACGAGTTGGAGACCCGGGCTGCCAAGGGCAAAGGAAAGGGCAAGGGAAAGGGCAAGGGCAAGAAGAGGACTAGCGATATTGAGGATGAAGAGGAGGAGCACGAAGACTTGGAGACCCGGGCTGGCAAGGGTAAAGGCAAGGGAAAGGGAAAGGGCAAGGGCAAGAAGAGGACCGCTAGCGATATTGAGGATGAAGAGGAGGAGCACGAAGACTTGGAGACCCGGGCTGGCAAGGGCAAAGGCAAGGGTAAGGGAAAGGGCAAGGGCAAGAAGGCCTAGTAAGCCAACTGAATCTTGAGTGGGCACTTGATGTATATTAGTGGAATGTGCTGTACTATCAGATGGAGGCCTTGACAGGTACATCAGGCTATGGCCCGGGTGGCTTTCCATGGGAAAAGATTTTTATATATGAAATGATTAAGGAAATTTTATGACACACAGCACACGAGAGCGGTCAGCTTGAAGTTTTTTTTTTGTTTTCTTGTCAAGATTGGGTTGGAGATCACTATCTAGGTAGCAACAAGCTGACACCTAGCTATGTTTACCTCTCGATCTATACATCGCAGAGCACAGTTCCATCTCCTGTTATATAATATCACACTAAACCACAAAAGAAGCCCAGCGCTTGGTTTAGTTGACTTAGTTATCTTCTAAAAGCCTCTAAAGATGCTCGGATATACTCTCAAGGTTTAATGTTTCCATATTTGAAAATCGTGCTATAGTCTATACCAGATTGTGCGGAATAACTCCTGCTGCCTCGGAATGCCCTTCTAAGCCCATGCACTCAGTCGAGGTCATCAGATTCTACAAATTCGCGCTTTCGTGTCGTGTGTCTTGCTTCACCTCGGCACGCAGGATTGTGCGAATGCGATAGCTTACCAGTACTCTCACTAAACCCTGACTATCTCTACTGCATTCCAGCCTGCCAGGCCTGCTTCCCCAGACCCCACACTTGGAAAGTCGTATCAACCCCAAGCGGACTCCGCCCTCCTAGGTAGTTTTGGGTACCCATCATAGCAACCCCATGCTAGCTGATAACTTCTCCGCAAGAACATGTCTCCTTCTAGCTAGAACAGCCGGTTGAATAACACCGAAGACGGGAATAATCAGTGGCTCCTACCGCCATGTCAATTTTATTGGTGCGGCACCACTTCTAAAGGATTTCCCCCGGCCTGGGCATTGCGCGTGATCCAGATGGGTATTATATTGTATTACCATATGGACTGGCAATACCGACATGTTGCAGTTCAGCGATTATGATAAAGACTCCTCGTGCGGAGACTCACTGCACTGCTCATGCCCAACGTAGGGCATCACGACACCACACTCGTCTCTCACCGGTGATCGTCTAGGATACAAGTCCATTATGCGTTTTACCCCAACTATACTCGCCATTTCAGGCCTAAGCCAACAAGCTTTCGCCAAGACGGCTGGCAAGAACGCATCCGCAACTATATCTGCAGGTACCAAACCTTAGCCCTTGTTTATTTGCTTTGTCTTCGAGATGTTTCATTGACAGAGGTGGTTGGCAGCTGCGCAAACCCTATTTGACTATTCGATGCAAATACAAGACGCTCGATGGGATGATTATAACAAGTACATCTTGTATCAAGAGACTGCTGGTGAGTTGAGCACGCGGTTTACAGCTTGGTATGCCGCAGGACTATTGGCGAGGAAACTTGGGAATGATGTGGACAATGCAAAGGCGGCGTTGGAGAACATGTAGGTTGCGACAACTTTGCTTGACGGGGCTCTATGTTGATGGCTGCCCGTGCGGTATACAATTGTGGCTAATGCGGTCATTTAGCCTCGATGCTCAGATGAGTGCGTTACATGACTCGGCTTGGTATGGGACTTGGAAGGTCACTCTCGATAATCCAGTGCCCACGATCAATTCGTCATACTGGCCCCCGGAGATATATGTGAGCGTTGTTTGTTAAATCTTGAGTGTCCAACGCTGATATCTGCAAACATTAGACGACCTACGATCCCAACTGGAGAGAATTTATTGGGTAAGACATTATGCTGCCATGAAGTAGTCACAGGCACTAATTCTCTTGGTCTTAGCACTCAGCTTGTTCAGATTGTGGAGCTCTATTCGGATCTTCTGGGGGATGATCTCGTCAGCCGCATAGAAGACTCTCTTGAGATCGCCGCCGTGGGCGAGATGCGTCGCAACGGCACATACCCTGAAGGTGACAACCTGGTTCTCGCCTACTCCAATCCAGCCCTCATGCGCTGCCTTACCGTTGGATGGATTGGTGCGCGCCGCAATAACTCAACTTTCACCGCCTTTGCAAACGAGCAAGGAGCCCAACTCCTCGAGCTCTTCAAAGCCAACGACTCCAACACATTAGGGGAGTACAACGCGCCGACGTACTATGGTATGGACATCTGGGCACTCACGGCCAATATTGCGTACGGCCCCGGGAATGCGACCATGACTACTAATGCCAAGTACATTCTCAAGGAGCTGTGGAAGGACATTGCAGCCCACTACAATCCCTATCTACGCAACCTCGCAGGTCCATACGATCGCGCCTACACCCGTGATATGACAGCGCACTCTGCAGTCCTATCTCTTTGGTGGTGGGGGCTATTCGGTCGCGAATATGGCGGTCAACCTCCCACAGGTGATCCAGACCTACTCTACGACGTATCTCAAGGCGCTGCCCTTGCGCAGATTATGGACACTGCCGCACAGTACATCTCCAATGAGACGGCGGCTGCACTCAGAGCGACGGGCGAATGGACCGGCTCCCGCTTGCTGAACAAGACCATCCGTTCATCCCTAGACACAGATGTCCTGCGCGTCGCGACGTCGTTTATATCATCGCACTTGATGATTGGCGGAATTACTGTCGCCGAGGACGTTAATCGCGGCGAACAATTTGTACCTGCGATCGTACACTGGGCGGCGGATCCACAACGAACGCCGGTGCCGGGCGTGGGATTCTTTTCATTGTGTCCGTCTGCCTCTACAATCGATGCTGTCGCTGGGGAGAGATCACTGACGGTGGCGTATCCGAACACTACGCAGGAAGGAACAGGGTTGTTCACGTTCGCTGTGAGTGGCATTCCACCCAGTTGGACGCTGAGTGGCAACCTGGTGGAAGGGTTGGAGAACTTGCCCTGCTTGAGCGTGGAAGTCGAAGCGGCTGGACTTGAGAAACTGCCAGTGACAGCGTCGACTGATATGCTGGAGGATCATTACTATTATAATGTGTCGTATGTGGTTCCTACCGGGTTCCAAGGGACGCCGACTGTGAGTATGACCTTCGAGTATACTTGCTAGGGTCTACTCAGGCGGCGAATGGTTTTGTGGTGCTCAGAAGACAGATCTAATATCCTTAGAATGTGAGCATCCCATCGATGTTCTTCCTTGCCTGTTCTACCTCGTCAATAAATGAGTGACAAATTGCAATGCAACCTCCCCAACACAATGTTGAAAGTCCTTGAAAGTCCTCGGCCCGCTGCAACGGCAATAGAACACTCACATGGCGGAAGCATAATTGAATGAATACAGGAAATTAGATGAAGCACTTGAACTTACCGGAGTATGCAAATGCGAAGGACGGAGTCACTAACAAGAGGATGTGTTGTTATTGTCCTCGAGCAACGGATGGCGCAGGTGTAGTGTGCGCATTTGTAAGCCAGAACGGTGTAAGATGATTGGTCACTTCTGACTACGATGCCCAAGTGGCAATGCTAACCTACCGGGACTGAAAGAGCTGGTTAATCCAGGACTTGTATCTTAGTAATTATGCAGATAATTGTAGACGAGTCATTGTGGGAGCTGAAAGACGACGTCGTTGATTCTCTCTAGGCTATACCAATTGATGTGATCAAAGGAGGACGAAGAATTGCCGAATTGCGGGGAGATGTGTCCGCTCGAATGGGATAAAATGCGAACATGACCAGCCATGATTCGTCTCCAAGTCCCCGGTGGTCTTGATTAGCCCATAGTAGATCTGCAATGCCAAATGTCCAGATGCGGGGAGGCCTGATGCCTTCCACATAAGCACTTGATGGTGAAAATTCTCCGCTTCACCGGTGCCCAGATCTGTGAGTGCGATCGCAACTTGCACTGTTGTATTCGGCGACCCCTACAGGATCCCCATTTTACAGCCTTTGACTGATTCCCAACATCATAAACACCAGGTCGAAAGTATCGAGCGCCTATGATCATGGCTGCGGATGCACATCTGCCAGAGACATCCCTTTGGGCGAACAGGAAATGCCTGTTGATATGCGCCACTGTAGCGATTGCAAACATGCAATATGGGCTCGACTCAGCGGTCATTGCCAGCCTTCAAGCTATGCCGGGATTTCTGATCGTCTTCGGATACCCAGACCCGAATGTGACAGGCGGCTATAGCATCGGGGTAAGTCTAGTGTTCTCCTTGATATTTCCTGGTCGCAAGATGTTTTCGGCTAAGCATTCTGGTGCACAGGGAACCTTTCAACAACTCATCAGCTCCCTTCTCACCCTGGGAGCATTCCTCTCTTCTCTGACGGCAGGTACCTTCGCGCATTTCTTCGGCCGCAAGACAGCGCTGTGGCTCGCCTGCCTGCTTACAGCCCTCGGATGCGCAATCCAGATCGGGACTACTGACAAAGGTGTCGTCTACCTGGGCCGCCTCATTCTCGGCATAGGTAATGGTTTTTTGGTAACATTCTCGAACATCTACACCGCGGAGGCAAGTCCGGCGCACCTTCGCGCAGTCATGGTCGCATTGTTCTCCGAATGGGTCAACATCGGTTCCATCATTGGAGCTGTCGTGACGAACGCCACCCAGGCGAGGCTAGATAAGGCGAGTTATCAGATCCCCGTGGGAATTTTGTTCGTTGTTCCGGTCGTGCTCTCTGTGGGCTTGTTCTTTGTACCTGAGTCGCCACGGTATCTCGTAAATAAGGGCAAGATGGAACAAGCTCGACGTGCTCTCGAAACTCTAAGGGGCAGTTCTCTGCGGCCTGAAGAGCTCGAACTGGAGTTGGTGGAGATGGTCAAAGGAATTGAAGAGGAAAAGAAACTCGCCAACACGATCGGCCCACTTGATCAATACCGCGGCACGGATCTCCGAAGAACATTGCTCTGCTACGGCGTCATCCTCAGTCAAGTCGGTTCGGGATCGTGGTTCGTCATCAGCTACAGCACATACTTCTTCATAGTTGCGGGCCTGAACACCGCCAAAGCTTTCCAGTACGCTATACTCAATACCTGTCTGGGCTTGATTGGTGTCAACTTTGGCATTTACCTGATGCGCCATGTTATTGGGCGCCGGATGATCCTTACCATCGGTGCTGGGCTTCAAGGGGTTTGGATGCTTGGTATGGCTATTGGCGCTGGAAGTGTCAATGAGGTGGGAAGTGTTGCTGGCAACAACTCATTAATTGCGTTCATGGCGCTGTATCAGTTCACCTACAATGCCTTTGTGGGTGATGCAAGTTATCCGGTTTCGACGGAGCTCCCCAGTACGAGATTGAGATCATACACGGTTGGCTCTGCAATCAGTCTCGGGTATTTCTTTGCTTGGCTTACTGGGTTCTGCTCGCCATACTTTATCAACCCCGAAAATCTGAACTGGGTAAGTTGAATCTTGTCTCGGATCTGCTCGGATTAGGCAACTGACACAATGCCGCACAGGGTGCAAAATATGGATATTTGTGGGCAGGGTCTAATGTCGTCTGCATGCTGTTCTTCTTCTTCTTTATGCCCGAGCTAAAAGGCCGGACGCTCGAGGAAATTGACGAGCTTTTCGTTAACAAGGTGCCTCCGTGGAAGTTCAAGACTTACCAAACCACGATTCAAGAGGAAGCACTGGCAGAAGTGCGAGGCCAGGAAGGGTTGACGGACGACAAGGTTCCTCTTTCCGAGACAGTGGAAAATGCAACGCCTAAAGGCCCTGTGTAAGATGGCTGAAAGTCGAGGAGAAACCAGGCGAATCTGAGGACCCCGGCTTTGTCTTTACTATGTTTGGGGCTTCGTGAGAACCGGAGCAGCCTTGAGACCAGGCTGAAGCGCCTTTGTTTTTCGAATACAGGATCGAACAATGGATTGTAGCCTGCAATGTGTCAAGAATATTCTCGCAAGTTTAAATATGGCTGTAATTGCTACACTAAATGCGAATGAGCTCAAATTAACTTCATTGAAAACGAATGCAAGCCAATATCACAATCATTTCCATATCGCGATGGCGCCCTCATCCAAGTCATCAACTGAGACCGACCGGGGCATTAACTCTGCAGACACCGCCGACTCTACTTTTGAAGGCTCCGGAATCCCGTCCATGACCTGTCCGCAAATCTGCAAGTCTCACTGCAACTTTTACCATTGGGACAAGGTCGAAGGCAAACATGTTGAGAGGCCATGCACGTTCACTTTTGTATCCGAGATGGCATACCAGCGCCACATCTTCGAGATGCACCATTTTTCCTACAGCTGGATGAAGAGATGGTACGTGATCGAAGAAAAAAAGCACAAATGCGTGGAGGGTGAGGTGCCAAGCAGGCTGCCCAGATATCCACCAAAAGCAGGGCCGAGGGTCACCGACAGGAAGGTGCGAGAAAATCCGGTGAAGATGATTCACCTACTGGACTCGATGTTCAAATCATGAAGGAAACAAGATGACTGGAAGGCATGCAAAGGTGCACAAGTCTTTAGGCAAACTTCTTCTTAGCAGACATCTACGCCCCACGTAACTTCGAGACGTCCTTCTTTTGTGGAATCGAAACCCGTGACATAAGGCACACCTGTTGGCAGGAGGAAATAGGGCATGCCTGGAAATGAGCGGTGAATTGATTGTGCAAGACCTCGGAAGTACGATACGTGCAAGTTGGGTGAGCAAATCTCGTGCTCGGCGCCATCATATCACGGAAGACTCAAGGTGGAATGGTGGTGTATGTCGGATGTGGAACTTAAATATAAAGATTGATGTTTGGTTCTGCTAATGACGGGAGCCAAATTCAATGTTTATCTCAACAGATCCTCATGTCTGAGTCTGGAGCAGTCTTCTTCATGTGTATCATAATAACCTCTTGTTTGGCGACCTCTCTACCTAGGTAGACTGGATTTGAGGAGAGGTCGCCACCATGATGCGCTGGACGACAAAGAAAGAAATAGCAAAATGCAACGCTCTGTATCCCATCTCTAATTCGTAATGAGCTTCCTGTCGGCAACGTCTACCACTTGACAACCTTCTGCGGGAAGAACTCATCAATAAGCTCCAGGTAGTAAGGCTAAAGGGCTCAAAGTCAGTATGTGTTCGTGAGCGGATCATCAGTAGTGGCGGGGTTCAGGCTCACCTTCAACTCCTCTACGCTAGGAATACCATCACTTTTGCTGTACAAGTCATAAGGGTTGAATGCCTTTACAGCCTTCAACATCTCATGATCCTTCTCACACATCAACTCCCTGTACGCACCCTGGTTGTGCCATGGGTAGAAAGAGTGGTAGCGGATCATCGCCAATGCCTCGGCGGGCAGCGTGCTCTGGTCCTTGACGACATGGTACAAGTACTCGTCGTGGCCCCACGACAACATGACATTGTCCATCCCACACCCAGGCTCGTAGATGCCAAATTTGGTGCTGTATAATGGGTGGTCATAGTCCGGGTTATTCTTGAATGTTTCGGGTAATACAATCCTGTGGTCGAACGCACAGCCCACTGGGAATGTGTCACCCACAACCGCCCATTGTCCCTCGGCGGCCTCATCGTAGAAATACATCAGCTTGCCCAAGTCATGGATAAGCCCGGTCAACTGCATCCACCTCGGCTTGCCGTCCCGCCGAATTGCCTCGGCGCTCTGCAACAGATGAGCGATCTGGCCCAGCTCGGTGTCGGGATCGCTCTCGTCGACCAGTGTCTCGAGCTTCTCCATGGCTTCCCAGATAGTCAACTCGACACGCTTGCGTGAAGCAGAGTTGAACCGTGTGCGCGCCTTCAAGTTATAAGCTACGGTTTGCTTCACGTGTTGTTCAGCATAGAAGTTCTTGACGCGGTCGCAAGCCTCTTCGTATTGCCTGAAGTTGGTTTTGTCTTTGTCTGCGTCGAATTTGGCCTCGGCATCGAGGACGTCTAATTCCTCGGCCATAGTTTGGCGGGCCTGGTCTTTAAGGACATTGACGGCATCGATGTCATCGGAGAGCCTGTCGAGGGCTGCGCCGTCCTTGACGGCGTAGTCGGTGGTGGCTGCTGGGGCCATTTTGAAGGACGGGTAGTGGGTGGAAATTCGGAAGACCTGATAGCAGAAGTGACTCGACTTTGAAGGCTGTAGAGAAGTTCAAAGTCTAGAAGTGTTCTGGCCAAAATACGTAAGACATTGGATCGAGAAAGTGACTATGCTACAGCCCTAACTACGAGGAGGAACATATTTAAATAACCAATACGGAACTTCGTCACCCTTGGCCATAGCTCACACCCACACGGGACAGTTTGCCTTCTAGTTGTCCCCCACTCGGGCTCGTCTCGGAATGTCAACTCTAAAGCCAACCAGGATAAGACTCAAACAGAGTCAGGGCCATGAACTACATCACAGGAAAGCAGATACAGAGTGACAGAAGCGTAATGCCCGCGAGGCTATAGGTGCGGCTAGTTGGCAATCATGTCACAACAGCCCCTCTTTTTTTAGACCATACGAGTTTAGCAAGTATCAATGTACATCTTATGCCCTTCTCCGCATCCTGCTTTCGTCAGGATGGGGAACTTTGTGCGATTCCCACACGACCGCGGTCCCAGCGAGGCGGTCATGGCAACGGGTATCTCGTCTCCCCCAGATTTGAATCTGGCATGTCCTGGTATCCTTGCAAAATGGTACTGTGTGTTTCGCCGATTTTGCCCACTTCCGGAGGACGGACACCAGGGGCCGACCCGTCCCACAAAAACCACCAAGCGCCTCGACCAAGAATTTCCCAATTCGTAGGGGATATGACTAGGATGATGAAGAACAGTGGTGAAGAATCCCGAATGATCCACTCCAGTTTAGTTTTGGAATCCTTGGTATGGGTCTTGCGACTCTACCTTTTCTCGCAAATCTGCAACTGCCTTCTTTTCGCCATTCTCGTGGAGGAAAGATTTTCAGGGTCTGCTTGGGCTGACCTGATGTCACAAGCACGACCGGATAAACGCACAATCGATTTCTTTACAGAATTCTGCATGCTGCTGTACGTTCTTGGTCCTAGCAGCCAAGTCGGCCCAGCTACTAGTACGCCAGTGCCTCACCCAACGACTGAGCCGATCGAACACCCTGCAATCTTTGTCTACCGGAACTTTGCTTTTACTTGGTTTGTTCATTTGTTTTGACTACTGCCAGCTACGTACTAGCTCCGCTCCTCAACACTTATTTCCCATGACTTCATCATCTGCCGCTGGACCGCCTCGGTAGGCCGGGCGTGGTCCTTTTCGGTCCTCTTCAGGATGTCTAAACAGGCTTCTTGATCTTTTCGGTCATGGAACTGGTCGCCGACTATGCATGCAAGTTTGGTACGTCAGCTACCTGATTGGCTCGTCTGTGTGCACCGACAAGCTATTGCTCGGTTCTTTGGGTACATAATAACCCTGGGCATGGACTGGATGGCGCATAGACCATCAGGGGGGGCTGTTGTCAGGCGGGGGAAGACTTACATGCTGCAATCGCCATGCAGGCTGTAAACATACTCGGCGGTGTGTACCGATTGCACAGGCCAATGCCGCACACTTTCCGTACGACGGTCTGAATGCGTTCCTGCGCGGGACAAAGACAGTCAGCTGGTGGTGTCCCACGTTGCGCAAGAGCTTCTTGTCAGAACAAAGCTGAAGACAGCCAAGCCGTTCCTGAGCGGAGACTTTGTGTCCAACTCACATTGATTCTCTTCGCCGCTTCCTTCCGCTGTGCTCCCATTCGGGGAAGCTTCGGATCAAAGCTTATCAGGAATAATTCTGCCAACAAATGGTGCTGCACGCCGAGTGCTGCAGGGAACGCGTTATTACAACACGCCATCATCAGGCCATCTGCATATCGGAGATCGACGAAATACGACCGGCTTGAGATCAAGGCAAGACTTACCATGGCAAGCACTCTGGTACCATATCTCTGGAAACACCTCGCCCTCCTTCTTCTCCGACTCGCGCTGGTATATCGGCGTGAAGCTCGAAGGCAGGTTCTCCGTCCATCGCCTGTTATACTCCTCCAACTCAGTCCACCACTCAATGCCACCAGCACGCCCCATGAATCCTTGGGTCCCATCGGCAAAGCAGAAATTGAGCACGTCCGCGCAGTGCACAACGGCTCGATTCGCCCAGCTAAAGTCGTCGGTTGGCAGTAGCCCGCGGTCGACCAGCGAGTGCACGAGGTTGATCCGCACCGGCTCCTGGTTCATGACCGCCGAGTAGATCTCCTGCCGCAGACCCACCCAAAACGCCGCGCCGCTCAGCGATCCCGGCATCATGTAGCGACTACCGTCGCCGCCAGTCCCATGGTGGACAAAAGCCTTGATACCTAGGAGGTAGCTGTGCGCGTCGACACCGGATGCTTTGACCTCCATCTCCTCCCACACGCGCAGGATGATAGTTGCCGCAAAGAGGTTCTCGTCCGACATGGTGTGGTGTTCGTGCGCAAGGATGGGGATGAGCACGGTGAGGCACTCTTGGTGGTAGCGATCCGAGGCATATGGGTCGTAGTTGGTGGTGTGAGCAAGGTGCTTGGCGGAGAGCGCAAAGATGGCGTTCAGGAGGACCTTGCAACGGCCTGCGCGGGGTGGGACAACCGTCTCAAAGGATTGGCAGAGATCGCAGACGTCGAGCCAGATCGAGAGGTTTTGGATGTAATGCCGGAAGAGCATGGCTTCCTCCTTGCTCTGGAGTGGCCATGCGTCTTCCTCGCGGTAGAGTTTCGACCGAAGGGCGCGGGCTTCTGGATCTTCAGCATCCATCTCAAACGAGGGTACCATCGGCAGGAGAGCCGGAATAGGATCAGGAACTGCGACGCTCTGAAAAGGAGGGATGGCCCTCGATGGCGAGACAATATGGTCATCATGTGGGATGAAGCGGTCTGTGGGCGAATGTGCTCTCGCATGGGCAACATTCGCTTCTGGTGGAGTTGGGTATGCCTGCACAGGAAGACCTGCGGTGACATCTGTCACGATGGTAGCGGCCGTTTGGATAGTGCCAGAGCCATCCGAGTGCGAATCTGGCCAGTCATCCTGGAAACCCTCCACCACGGGGCACTCATCCAGTTCACCAGAGGCGACGCAGGTCTCATCAACGAATCTCACTGCGGGTTGGAGTCAGTCTCAGGATACAGAAGACGGGGAGACTAACTCAAGAGGACTCACGTCTCCTGGGTATTCGCATCCATTTCTGTTTCCTAGAGAAAGGCCCTGGCAAGCAAGAGTCAATACTGGATTTCAGGTGAGGACAGTAGGTCGAGCCATCTCACCATTGTTGATGCGAAATTTGTAGCCTCTGGTGCACTCCTTTTTGTTAGACGCGCAGCGCCCACAAACTGGGACGACACGGTCGCCTAGACACAGAGATATTGGTTAGTGACCTTCAGATCCGGGGAAGCACTGCAAGAGGGTCCACTGAAACTACGGAGGTGGATACGGGAGTCAGCCGGAACGGAGTCGTTCTGGATGCTGGAAGACGGCGTCGGCGGACTTCGACACCGCCGGAACCTTTTCTCGGTGCAAAACGACCCAACCCCTGCCTCCGGGGATTTGACACAGGGGTATGACAAGGTAAGACGAACACTTGAGATGCTGATCGCGGCAGTTTTGGCTGTTGACACGCCAGTGCGATGTTGTCAGCTGGCGTAAAAATCGCTGATTGGTGAAAATTGGATAAGATCTGCGCAGTGAAAACTAACCAACCAAGTGGTGCGATGAAACTCGCAGGCCGGGACGAGGTTGACGATTTCGGCGAGCCGGTCTTGTTGGAGGGCATTGAGGATTGGCCCGTGGGGGGCGTCCAGGGTCCGCAAAAGAACAAAAAAGAGGTGCGGATCTCCGGGTGAGCAACTTCAGCACGGAACAGCGAGAAGATGACCGAAGGAACACAGAGCCGGGACAGGTACCGGAAAGCCGAAAGCGGAAGACCTCGGTTGGTTCGTCATGTCCCGGATGCTGTGGAACCCGGTACAGCTTGGCTGTTGGAAGTACTGATTGGAGAGCGGGAGACACTGACATACAAGATGAAAAAAAGCTAGAATGCTACAGGAGGGCCACCTTCAAGAATCCAAGGAGACGGGCGAGACAGCGGGTTTAAAAGGGTACAAATTCACGAAACAAAAACAAGGCACAGCGGGGGAATCTTGAGTCTGGGGAGAACCTGGGGAAGGGGAATGGAGAAGGAGGAATACAACGGAGCAGGATGCGTGAGTTTTCAACCCCCGGAATTCCTTTGGCTTTGTAACCAATTGCAAGGCCGGGACATTTCCCCGCATCGAGCCGTGACGAATCAACGCTGACTATTTTACAAGCTTGGAGGTACGGATACTGCACCTGTTCCAAGGTACCCGGGGCTCTCTCTGTCAGTCTTGATAGTTCCCCACACACCAACGACATGGCGCATTATCCGGAACAGACACTTGATCTGGGAGACCTCGACAGAACCGGGACGATGGAGTCTGGACCTTTGGGTCAATGGGATGTGTGGGACCCTAAATCAACAGTGAGTAAGCCACGCGGAATTCCATTCAATGACTTGTTCCGAGTCAAGGGCCCAGTCTTGTGGGTCTATATCATGGGTACACGCATGAACACTCTTCTGTTAAGGGTAGTTCTTGTACTTCTGTTAGGTTCCTTCTTATCTGTTTTCTTCCGCTAAACCCTATTAGGACTTCACTGAAGCGGTGGACTATCATTATGTTTCGAGAGGTTTCTGGAATTCTATATGGGTCCTGTGAGAGCCTCAGTGCCATGATTCCAGCAGTCATTATATAAGGAGGTTGGAAGTTCTGCTTCCTTGGCGAAGGTTGTTTGGAATATCTCAAGCTTGTCAGAGCTGGTCAGTTCGTCGGTCCTTGAAGTCTCTGACTTCGACGTCGAGATTGCTCCGCAAAAGCAGGGATTATCGTCCACGCCAATTCGCCGCTTATCCGCACGCGACCGAAAGAAAGGCTTTCACGAACTCACCGCCCGGCGCGTACCAGATTTGGACGGCAACGACTTCGTGTCAACACCTCACCTTCGACAAGCCTGGTGACTTCCTGAGCAACGAACGTTCATCTCGCACTACATTGTCGCCAGTATGTCTAAGACTGCACAGGATGTTATCGCCGTCGACATGCCGGTGGGACCCCATGATCCGGAGAAGGATGGTCTCGTCGATGAGCTGCACGGCGACCAGATGGACAAGATTCTCGCTGGGGCCAAGTCCGCCGCCACCAAGGAGCACAACATGACGCTCCTACAAGGCCTCAAGACATACCCCAAGGCTGTCTTTTGGAGCGTGCTCATCTCAACCTGTATCGTCATGGAGGGCTACGACGTGTGTCTGATCAACAACTTCTATGCCTTTGACCAGTTCAACAAGAAATACGGCACTCTTCTTCCCGACGGAACCTACCAGATCTCGGCTGCATGGCAAGCTGGCCTCAGCAACGGTGCGAACGTTGGTGAGCTGATCGGCCTGCTTATCAACGGTATCGTCTCCGAGCGCTTCGGCTACCGGTGGACAGTCATCGCTTGCCTGGGCCTGATTTGCTGCTGGACTGCCCTCTTTTTCACTGCACAGAATGTACAGACCCTCCTCGTGGCTGAGATTCTTTGCGGTATCCCTTGGGGCGTCTTCCAGACCCTGACCATCACTTACGCCTCCGAGGTCTGTCCTGTCGCCATGCGCGGCTACCTCACCACCTACGTGAACTTCTGCTGGGGACTCGGCCAAGAAATCGGCATTGGCGTTATTATGGCCATGCTGAATCGCGATGATGAATGGGCCTACCGTATTCCCTACGCCTTGCAATGGATGTGGCCGGTGCCGCTCGCCATCGGCATCTTCTTCGCGCCCGAGTCACCCTGGTGGCTAGTCCGCAAGGGACGCAACGAGGAAGCCAAAAAGTCTCTCCTGCGGCTGACGAGCAAGCACTCCGAGTCGGACTTTGATGCCGACGAGACGATCGCCATGATGGTGCACACCACCGCGCTGGAGGAGAAGACTACCTCGGGCGCTACGTACTGGGATTGTTTCAAAGGTTATGATCTGCGGCGCACAGAGATCGTTGTCATGGTCTGGGCGATTCAGAACCTGTCGGGCAACTCGTTCTCCAACTACTCGACATACTTCCTCGAGCAGGCCGGGCTGAGCCAGAGCTCGTCGTACGCCTTCGCCCTCGGCCAGTATGCCATGAACATGGTCGGTGTGTTTGGCGCGTGGTCGCTCATGACCATGGGCATCGGCCGGCGGTCGTTGTATCTTTACGGGCTGTGCGGTTTATGCTCCATGCTGTTCATACTTGGCTTCCTCGGCCTCGTCCCCGAGGCCAACAAAGACAAGGCCGCGATCGCCACGGGCTCCATCATGCTATGCTGGTCGCTGTGTTATCAGCTCACCGTCGGCACCGTATGCTACTCCCTCGTGTCCGAGTTATCATCTCGCCGCCTCCAGATCAAGACTGTTGTCTTGGGCCGCGTTTGCTATGTCATTGTTGGCATTGTCTGCAGTGTCTTGACGCCGTACATGCTGAACCCAAGCGCGTGGGACTGGAGCAACTTTGCAGGGTTTTTCTGGGTAAGTACTTCTTGTTTTCCCCTCTTCTTGTTTCTTTCCTCAGACCAGCCCTGGAAGCTCGAGTACTGACTGTGACGACAGGCCGGCGTCTGCTTCCTCTGTATCGTGTACACTTACTTCCGTGTGCCCGAGCCCATGGGCCGCACGTTCGCTGAAATGGACATGCTTTTTGAGCAGGGTGTGTCGGCGCGAAAATTTGCGACTGCAAAGGTGGATGCCTTCGAAGTGAACGTCGCTGGAACTGTCATGGATCGTTACAAGGATGCCATGGATGCGAAGCATCTTGAGAGAATGAGTCAGGGGAGCGCACTCTCCTAAATGCCCGAGTGTACATTGAATGTTGACATACCACCCCTCTGGAATTTGACAATGTGATGGATTGGCTGAAGCATTTAACATTAGCGGTATCGCGTTCAGAATACTTTTCTCCTAATTTCAATAATACATACCCTTTTTTGTCTCGGTCTTGCGTACGCTTTCAAGGATTCCGCGGACGAAGGCCGTTCCAGTCCGTATGGGCTGCTTCAGGTCCACAGATTTTTGTGTGTACTCGATGAGACCCACGATTTAAAAAAAAAAAGCGGCTCTTGAACCCGTACTTGCGAATTCAGCGGCTCCATCCCGCGGCTGGACGGTTTGCCGCTGGCGCTGGACGTCGACATTCTTCGTGTTGACACATCCAAAGTAGAATTAAACAATACTGGTGTGTGTGATAAGAGACATGTTTCACTCCGAATACTTAGACACCCACTTATACGATCTGGCATTGTGGAATGGCTTCCAGGTTCGGATGCATCGGGCCGGACGTAGGCCAGCCTGGATCCCGCTCTCCCTAGCTGCAAATTACGTGTCTTTAATATTGTGCGAGACTGTTGCAGTTCACCCACCCGCTCGGGGCTGAGAACGGCTTCTGGAATTTACTTGAACGCCTCTAGATCCGCGAAGTGCTAGATATACTGCAAGGGTTGACGTTCCGCGTGTCCGGGAAGGGAGCCTCAAGACATCCCTTTGCACGCGATAATAACAACACTTCCCTGTTCTACATATTCCACCCATGCTAACATGAGATACATTAGAACTCCGCCATATGTGGTGTGGCAATATGTAAATATGATATCACCTGGTACAAGCATCTTAGGCCAGTCTCTGGCCAAATGGAGGTACCTCGAGGTTACTCGTAATCGCACAGACTTTTATTGGCTGTAATCCCTCACTGGTACAAGTGTTGTTGCTATCACGCCCAAAGGGATGCGTGTAGTCGACATTCTTTGTGGGGCCGAGACCTCGAATTGTTGTCAATAATCAAGGTTTCTCTACTAATGAGTTAATAAATCGGAATTGCAACCCACCTACTGAGCTGGGTAATCGTTGACTCCAGCTTGTCTGTGAGCGCGAACGCCTAAGTACGACAACAGAAGTGTGACAACGGTGAGCCTACTGGTCGACTTATATACTACCATAGGAAAATGCATCTCACATCAAGAAACGTGACGAAGAAACATGTCGTATTGGTAGGCGTCGCCACGTTCCTCGTCATACTTGCTTCATTACACCTCACAGACACGGTGAGAATCGAATCTATACCAAAGCCAGATCCAAAGGCCTGGTACACTTCAGCAACATCGCTGCTGCAACAAAAGCAGTTTTGCAAATGGGAATTCTCACACTACGAGCCCAGCGACTACGAAGAAAAGTGGTTCTCCATTATCCATGATGCGCAAAATCATATATGCGATGTCATCCAGGAGCCAGAACATGCGGCGAATAGCATGAGCATCGTCAGATTTATCGAGAGTCTTCAAGAGCTTGACAGCAGAATCAAATGGACCCATTACGACACCGTGCCTCCAGTCCAGGCTGACCCCGACTACCAGCTCTTCTCCCGCATGCACTACTCCAGGACTTGCTACGATTCGCGGTCCGACACTTTCAAGCCCGCCACAGGTCGTGGGGTCCAGCTGATCGAGCCGCTATGGGGCATGCTACGAGATCCTTTCGATGTGTACTGTGGTAGTCAACGGCTGACAATGCCGACCTGGAACAGCCAGGATATGTCCCAAAGTAAGGAAGCTATCATGCCGCAAGGCTTTGCTCCCTATACATACGACTTGCATGCGACCACCCCAATTTCCAAGGCCGACGACGACAAGCACAGTTGGCGGCCTCATGGCATCCCACCATGGCACTCCAGCCTTACACCCAGCCAGGACCCGCATGAGGGGACAGTTTTTGAGAAGCCCAAGAATATCTTTGTCGATCTTGGGTCCTCGTATTTTGGTGGGTGGGGTGGAGTGTCTACAGGTGGAGTGTCTGCAGTCGCGGCCAGTGGGAAATACTTCTACAATACCTATCATACTCGCGGTCAACCCTTTAATGACTATATCGCTGTCGAACTAGCCGAATTGGACGCCACAATTGCGTATTCCCAGATCCCTGAGGATCTTGTGGGTGTCTACAACCTGATCAACACCGGTCTTTCCATGGAGGAAGGGAACAAGCTCAATGTCATCGCCATGCTGAAGCGCATTGTCAAGCCCAACGACTTCTTTCTCCTCAAGCTCGACATTGATACTCCATTTTTGGAAATGGCCATAGTTCAAAACCTCCTGGACGACGACCCCACGCAAGGCGGTGCTAGTGCTCTGGTAGATGAGCTCATGTTTGAACATCGTACGTTGCTCGATACCACCTGCAGGGAGCGGAGGTCAAGACCACTAACCTTTTGAGACAGATGTCAACTATGAGCCGATGATGGGAGGGGCATGGGGCTATGACCAAGGTGAGGATGCAGGTGACTTGGCGTATTCTTATACGGTATTCCGCGAGCTGCGCAGAAAGTCAATCAGAGCACATAGCTGGCCTTAGGTGACCAGCTTTGGAAAGTCGAGCGCTTCTGTGACGAATATAAAATGAAGAATACCATCATAGTTAAATTGCACTTGTCCTGAGAGTCATTCAAGTCGTTATGTTTGTTATGTGGCGGAAAACTTGAGTCCGGAAAGATCCGAGAGAAAGTTAGTTGACCGTTCGGGCTAAATATACATCGCTTTTCTGGGATCCTGAGGCCATAACAAGCTCCAATGACTCAGCCCGTTATTAATTTCACGACCTATGCCACGCTAGCGAGATCTCTTGGCGGTGTCAAGCAATTTCATTTTTATATGGATATTCTGTAGGAACTCGGGAGGCTTTAGGCCAAGAGTTCAAGATTGGATCATGAAGGAGCGCAGGCATTCTCCTCAGAACTTATAAAACACAATTTCTCCTATCAGCCATGGTCTGACGCAGTCGCTTTTTGGAAGGTGGTTCAGGAATTGATTCGCATTCTTTGCCCAAACCTCTATACTATGCAGTTCTCCGGCGTAACCGGTGGCTCAGGCTGGCTTTTAGGCCTTTTGTGCTTAGCAATTGCTTGTCAGGCCCTAACCACGAAGGAATGGGAGAAGCAATCGATCTACTCGGTCATGACCGATCGATTCGCAAAGTCGGCCCACGATTTCGCTTCCACTCCATGTGCGCTGAAAACTTATTGTGGAGGGACGTGGCAAGGTCTCATCGATCACTTGGATTACATTCAAGGTATGGGTTTCACGGCGGTGAGTAAAGGATAAGATACAACATCTTGATGATCTATCTATACTCGTGTGTTTATGATCAAGGTCCTAACGCGAGTATTAGGTATGGATCTCGCCTGTTGTTAAGAACACGAAAATCACCTTAGATGGGTACGTTACATTCAAACATTGCATATCATAACTCTCAGATATGATTGCGAGACGTTTGTTCAGTGGGTCCTGACCGAGTCTTCGGTGTAGAGAACCGTACCACGGCTATTGGGCCGACGATATTTGGTCTCTAAATAGTCACTTTGGCAATGAAGACGATCTTCTGGAGTTATCGGACGAATTGCACTCTCGAGGAATGGTAGGGTCACGATTGTTGCTTGCATCCAATGTCCATCCGACTAATGAAACCCATTAGTACCTCATGGTGGACGTAGTGGTAAATCACATGGGCCCAGCAGGGACGTCATTGAATTATACCAACTACAAGAGCCTGAAGCCTTTCAACTCGGCCAAGTACTACCATGAGCCATGCCTTGTCGACGAGGCCAACAGCACATCAGTAGTGTATTGTCGCGTTCATGGCATTGGCGATGGCGTCAGCCTTCCAGACCTGAAAACCGAAGACACGTATGTCCGCAACGCGCTACAAACATGGATACACGAGCTTGTCTATACCTATGGTATCGATGGCATTCGCATTGACACTGTCAAGCATGTCGAGAAGTCATTTTTCCCAGATTTCATTGAGGCCTCTGGGGTATTTGGAATTGCAGAGATCTTCGACGGGAGTGTTACCACCTATTCTGACTGGAACTCCTATGTTCCGGGAGCCTTCAATTACCCATCGTTAGTGACGACTTTGCAAATTCTCAAGCTCTCGACAACACTTCTTTCATACCTAGATAATGCTAATACCTGGCCAGATATTATTGGATGCTTCGCATCTTTCAGTCCAAAACCCAATATATGGATGAGCTCGTTACTGGACTCAATCAGATGAAGAGTGAGCATTTCCTCCCGTATCCGTATGCTGCTGAACAAGACATACTCGAGGCCCTTGCACCAATCATCATGGATTTCACGTCATCATCATCTGTTTTTTACATTCTATTCCAAAAAATAATAGGGTTGATCTGTTGAACTGATCCGAGCATTGAATGTAGACATTTCACTCGTCTTCGGCAACTTTCTTGAAAATCACGATACGGTCCGGTTCGCTCATCTTGTGGGAGACATGTCACTCACAAGAAACGCTCTCGCATTTATGATGATGCTGGATGGAATGCCCGTCATCAACGCAGGCCAAGAGCAGCGCTATTCTGGATCCAGAGACCCTTATAATCGAGAGCCTGTGTGGCGCTCAGACTACAATACCGACTCCGAGTTGTACTCTTGGATTTCGAAACTAAATCAATTTCGAAGTTTTGCCATTGCTGAGGACGAGACATATAGTTCGTCGAAAGCAAGCGTTATCTTCAATAATACGCATGTGATTGGAATGAAGAAGGCAAATGCAATAACAGTCGCCACCAATGTCGGCCTTGGGGCTGCGAAAGCAAACATTACTCTAACACAAACAATGACGGGGTACTCTTCCTCGGAATATTATGTTGATGTCTTGAGCTGCGAGCTGTACAGGTCTACCAGTAAAGGGTCACTGAATATTGAAGTCGGATCAGAACCCAAAATCTTCTACCCCGCAAAAGCGCTTAGAGCAGCTGGATGGCAATGCGAAAAACAAAGTGAGTTCACCTTCTCATCATTCCTCCAGGGAAACATCCCAGAGAATCAGGGATTCTGCTGACTCTGTCTTAGATAAACGGCCGACATGTCTCGTTGAGTTTAGCATGAAAGCTGATACTATTTTTGGAGAAATGCTTAAGATGTAAGTACGGTCTCAAATGCACACCAAACTCGACTCCTCCGGGATTTCATCTTACTAAACCTGGCATTTTCTTTGTTCTAGGTCTGGGAATGTTCCAGAACTTGGCTCCTGGAACAATGTCTCTACCGTTGCTCTTGATGCGACCTCATTTCCTACGTGGACTCAGACTATCGAAGTTCGACCGGGCACAAAGCTGCAATACATCTTCTTGAAGGACAATGTAGGTAATATCACGCTGGAGGATGGAGGCCGAGGGCTGCTGCGACAATACACAGTGCCACGTGATTGTAGAAATGGGGTCCAAAAAGTACCAAGCACTTCATGGGACGCTCCTAGCAATGAAACTACGACCAATGCTCAAGGGCTAGGAGTGGGTATCACTATCACGCTAGGTACTACCACGCTAGATCTGGGGTTATGAAACCATCAGTCACCGTAGCTAGCATGCAGACACATAAGGCAAACGAGCATCGCAGACTGGCGAGGGGACATACATTAGACTGAGGATCGGATACATAATTCAGGTCCTCCGTCCAGGTTCCGGACGCTTTTGTGATGAGTTGAAGTTATAAGTCCACAATAATACAGAGATTCGTTGACAGCCCTGATGTTTTCATTTTACCGTCAAGGCGCTTGCAAAATTATGTTTTAGAGTTTAGGTCACCGAGTAGTTTATACTTAGTTAACGATGCCGTACGTCAAAGCTTGCAGGCATTGTGCATGATCTAGCAAGTCTGGCAAGCTCCCTCAGGGCAGTACCCATGGGTGCAGTCGAAGCTGCAGAGCCCAGAGTAGCTGTCATCCAGGCCATCAGCAGGGCACCCGTCGGTGGTCCCGTTGAAAGATGGCTCGTCAACCACAGTGCCATAGCGTGTGCAAGTGCAAACACCCTCGGGACAGTATCCATACTGGCAGCTGAACACGCACAATCCCAAATAATTGTCGCTTATGCCATCGGCCACGGTACCCTCAACGCATGTGTCGGACGACGTGGAATTTGTAGTCGCCAAGCCTGTCATATTCACAGCCCAGGCGCCGGCGGCGTCGCTGAAAAGGTCAAAGTAGTTGGTGTGGTATACGTCAGTGTCGTAGGTGCGGGTGCCGTCTCCATAAGCGCAAACCCCATCCAGGTCCTGACAGTAGCTTCTCAACACGCCGGAGAAAGTGTCGAGGTTCGCTTGGGACTCAGCGGTGCGGTTAAACTCGCCCGAGTAGATTGAACCAGACTCAACATTGTAAGATTTGTTCGCAACGTGAGTTGGGTCGCCAAAGAGAAGAACGGCAGAGATGGCGCTTCCCGGCAGAGCGGTCGGGACAATGCCAGAATCAGCCAGGATATTGGCAACGGTGTTGGCGCCTTCGCTGTATCCACTCAAGACCAGAGATGAATTTGGGCACTGCTCGTTGTACGATGTGATCTGGCTCACACCGCTGACACGGCCAGCCTCGACGGAAGCGTCGTAGCTGACAGGGTTTGTGGAGTCGTAGATAATGTCTTCATAATCACAACTGCTTACGGAGCCGCAAATCACGTCGATGAGTGCCTGATTCCGCCCCGGATAGTCCTCGTTCCAGCCACGCCCGATGAACATATGTAGATCAGTGCAGCTGCCTGTGCCGGTGGATTGACGCTTCGAACTTGCCATATAGTTGCTGGGCAAGGTTACTGCGCTGGCTAGGGAGGCCAGTCGCAGTAAGTGGGTGAATCTCACAGTTGCGGACATGGTAAACTGTATTAAAGAGAGTTTTTGAGGAATTAATAATAGAAATTAACGAGAAAAAATATATGAAGTATGGTGTATCGTAACGAGTGACAATGGTGGGTGAGGTGTGGTATCTTGACCTAGACCAACAGGCCAACCCTCGAGAAATCCGGCATACTGATTACAATGAACGCTTGTATAAATACTGTATGGACAATCTCTAAAAAACACATCATCTAAACTCCGGGGCATGAATGGGACCGAGCTCTGAACAGTTGTGGTGGATCATGACTTTGCTGCCCCACTGATGCGCAGGACGAATGCGCCGGACTTGTGGGTTTCGCTCGGGCTTATGTCCTTATTGAATGGAGTGCAATCAAAATTTCAGCCTTGGCATTGAAATCAGCACATCTTGAAAAGGAACAACTCTCGTTTGCTAGGGGCCTTGATGAGGCAAATACATGCTTAGAATAATGCTTCTAAAAGGCAATTAAATATTATGAATGCAGTCGAATGCGATTTCTTAAGAGCTTCTGGGCATACAAACGTAGTCTTCGAAACATTGCTATCAGATTCTCTACTTGCTATTCTTTGGCTATATCAGCCTTCGTGAGCGAGCCTTGATGCATCGAACATGGCGTGCATGCAGAAAATAGGGGTGCGAGCGCACTCGTGGCTCACTTAACAAATTCGGATGTTGGAAATGCAGTCAGACTGTAAGTTTCTCGCCTTTGGCGACTCTTCGGGAGGAGGACATTTCCGAAACTCGCACATGATCCCTGCCCCCAGCTATCCAGCTACGGTTACATGTGATGATCTCGGCTCTCTCAGCACTGTTACACCAAAATAAAGGCACGTGCATATGGGAAAGGCGTCGAGGGGCGGTAGCACACACGTACGGAAGTAAAAATCGTACGAAAAGAGCTGACTCTACGATTGGTGGATCACCTGTACGGAGATGACTGCCTTCCCATAGGCAATGGTTTTAAAATCAGATGCGTAGTTTCCACTTTGTTCAGGCAACTAGGTATGCTTGTCCTACTCTATGCGGCCCACACGAGGCCGGAGCGGACTAGCGGTGGAGTAATAGAGCGGATTAGGGACCAGCCTTGAGCACACAATCTTGTAGTCATTATATCGTATACATCATATCTGGATATCAAATTACAAAAGTGTGTCTCTAGTTGAATGTTACACTTCACAATATCGCAAGAAATGTTTGCCGTATGTGCCCTTGCTAGACTATAAGCAAAACGTTGCAGATGGTGCTTTCGCTACTTCAAATAGCAATCATTGTCTTCATGAGTTTAAGCTTATTCCTGACCCCGTTTGTGGTCAAACGTTAACATATCAAGCCGTTCACTTGACGCCATCCGGCCTTGAGAAGAACAAAATTGGTCAGACTGTTGTGGAGGCAAAGCTGGGCAGTTGAACACAGCTGAAGCACCTCAGCTGTGATCTTGAAGGCCACAGCATCAAACAAAGCTTTGAGGGCGTACTTCAGATGGTTCATTGCCGATTCTTTCACATTAAAACAGGCATCCTAGTGACTATGGGAGGGAAGGCTTCGGGAACCAATCGGACGATATTTCAAACATGTATGCGGACAATCAAACCGTCATACTTTATACAACAGCGAGAGGCGTTTGTGTGGTATTCTGGGAAACTCTATGCTGACCTCCATCGCACAGAGTGTGTTCCCGACTACGGGATCTAACGCGGGACCTGCTGATCGGCCCAACATGAATTAAGTTGTAAGACAATATGCATATCTAGAGCCTATCAATGCGGCACAGGTCACTACCCAACAGCCTCAACGCCAATTGACAAAGGAGTTGCAGTGGCCTTGATGGGTTTCAAAAATTCGTCTCAATAGAAAGCACGTGGGGCGATGCCACGATGAGACTTCGATGGAAGGTCGATGCTCATACAAAAGATGCACATGGTCATAAAATGAGGCTGTATTGATAAGTAATGTAGCTCCCAGGTTTACAATCACCATTGCCGTAGACGGTCGAACCCCTCACCTTTTGCTCCAAAGTCTACTCCCAGCCCCTCTCCAGATACTCTTTACTCCATCCACTTTGCAGGCAACAGTGAGTCACGATGGGGAGAGAAGCCGATATCTTCTCAATCGTCTCGAAGACGAGCAAGACGCCGACCATCATCGCAGGCACCACCAACCCAGATCGCGAATATGAGAAAGTCAAAGCATTCACAAGGGCCGAGGCCAAGGCGGCCAACCGCGCCGAGCGTGAGCAAACGGTGGCCCAGGCAATCATGCAGAACAAGAAGGCGGTCTTTTGGTCCTTTGTGATCTCCATGGCGATTATCATGGAGGGTTACGATACAGCGCTGATGCCGCAGTTTTACGGGTATCCCTCGTTTCAGAAACAATACGGCGAGTTCTTTCCTGAGATAGGCGAGTGGTCCTTGAGTGGCGAGTGGCAAGCTGGACTTTCCAACGCACAGGCTGTGGGACTTATTCTTGGTGGGTTTCTTAACGGGTGGGCATCTGCCAGGTACGGGTATAAGAGGACCATGCTGGCTGCTCTATTGTGGATCAACACCACCATTTTCGTGGTCTTTTTTGCGCCAAACATATATGTGTTGCTCGTCGGCCAATTTCTCTGTGGAATGGGCTGGGGAGTCTTTGCGACAACAGGGCCAGCATACGCATCCGAAGTTTGCCCGCTCGCACTGCGCGGCTACCTTACGGTCTATAACAACCTTTGTTGGGCCATAGGACAACTACTTGCAAACGGCGTGTTGAAAGCATTGGTGAACAACACCACCCAATGGAGTTATCGCATCCCATTTGCGGTACAGTGGGCCTGGCCAATCCCGCTGTTTATCCTCGTCTCCTTCTCACCGGAAAGCCCTTGGTGGTTGGCAAAGAATGAGCGCTATGGGGATGCGGCCATTAGTCTGCACAAGCTATCGTCGCGGCCAGAGAGCGAGGTCCAAAACACGCTGTCGCAGATCGTCTTCACTATCAGACTGGAAAAGGCAAGAATAGCCCAACGCGCTGCCACTGCTGCTGCTGCTGCTGCTACACGACAGAATGATCCACGTCCGCAAAGTCGCCTGGCGCGCTGGCGTTCACGTCGACCTGTTTGTCCTACCATTTCCTGGCACTTGTCTCCCTTTTTCTTCGTTATCTATCGTCTATTTCACATGTCGTGGCACGCTTTTCAGTTTCAAAGGGAAAACAGAATGGCTGACGAGAGCACTCCTCTTAGGAATTGCAATCTGGAACAAGATACTGGGACTGCTTCAAAGGCACCGATCTACGGCGAACTGAGATTTGCTGCGTGGCCTTTGCGGGCCAGATGTTATCCGGGGCACAATTTGCATATGGTCCATCGTATTTCTTTCAACAAGCGGGCATGTCTACTGACGATGCATACAAAGTGGCCGTTGCATCACCAGCCCTGGCGTTCATTGGCACCGTCATTTCGTGGCTTCTTTTGACATACTTTGGTCGCCGCACGATCTACCTATATGGTATCTTCAGCCTCACAATAACACTTTCTTTGATAGGCCTCGTTTCTGTGGTGTCGACCAGTCAGGCCGCAATATGGATACAGGCAGCGCTCTGTCTAGTATGGCAGCTATTCTATTCTTTGACTCTGGGTCCGATCACATATTCGATAATATCCGAGACATCGACTATTCACCTTCGCGCAAAGACAGTTGTGCTGTCTCGCAACACGTACAACGTGGTCACCATTCTCTCCTTGGTTATTGAGCCGTAAGTCGACGTGCGAGGCATAGCAGAGGAGGCTGATGAAATGATTTTGCGTCTCAAATCATTTCGTTACTAATTTCATGCAATAATGCGCAGATATATGATCAACCCCACCGAGTTTGACTTGAAAGGCAAGACGGCGTTTTTCTGGGCAGGAACGGCTGCATTAACATCAGCATGGGCATGGTTTCGTCTGCCTGAGGTCAAAGTACGTTTGTGTCCTTCTTTTTCACTCCACACGTCCGACACAATTTCTGACCGTGAATTTAGGGCCGTACATACGAAGAACTTGATATACTATTCGCCAAAAAGATTCCGGCTAGGAAGTTCAAGGGGGCCGAGGTTCAGGTCTATGAAGGCTCGGAGTACAACATTTTCTTGGATGACTGAGTAATGAGATTTTGCCACCTGGGCAAGATGGGTTTCTTTGGATTTCTTCCCTCTTGAATGTAGCGTAAATAGCTAGTTTGGACTAATCCTCTCCGATCCATTCGTCTGGACCTTCTTGGTCTGCCAATATAGTAAACACTGCCACTGTTTTCCCATTTTTCTGAACACGTACAAGAGCTCTGATGGGCGTAAAATCGATTAGGAGGGATGAAGAATACTTCTCTGCGAACAAAGACGAAATACTAAGCATGTGAATACCATATATCAGCAGCCCAATACCCGATGAGTGCGCGACTGGGCTCGCAATGAAAGCAACGTAAGCTGTCCCTCCTCTACTCATCCAAATACCGACTTGAGAGCAAGCCGAGGCACATCGACGCCGACGTTCGATCGACCTATAGAATAAGAAGTTATGAAAGTATTTAGGTTGGCGAGTCTCGAGATGGAATGACTACGTGCTAGAATAAACTCTCTGCCTGCGTGTCAGGGTCCGCAAGGACCGAGAATCACTGCTTCAGGGATACAAAACTGCATTAGTTCGTCTCAAATATTGCAGCACTGCAGGAAAAAGAAACAAAGAAATGCTGCGTGACGGGTGCGGATACGCCGCCGGTTGGTAACATGGATGTCCGCTTGCGTGTAAAGGCTCTATGTGTCCCGAGGTTATTTTCGTGGATGAGAAACGCCTAGACTGCCCAGAGGCCCCTTGCAGAATCACAAATCACTTGCATATCACGACCTCCGAAACAAAGGTGTTGTGCAGCAATCGACAAGATCGAAAACTCAACGGGGACGATGCCTTCCAGCGGATTGTGGGGGCCTAATAAGCCCATCAGTCGATTCAGCGGTTAACTCAACTCTTATTCAGACGGCCATGATACAGCGTACCTACGCACCGTCCACCATTTGGGAGAGAAGGGGGGGGGGCGTCTAGAGTTCAAGACTGAAACTAACGTTTATCTCATTTGTGGCCTGCGAGATCGTTCGGAAGATCGGCATTGGCCACGGGTACGAGGTCGTCGTCATGCATATCGGGCGTAAGACCGCGTGCGCAAATTGCCTGAGGTGATGGATGTGTTTCCTCCCAAATGGGTTGTCGGAAGAGGCTCTTATACATGCATCTCAACGGCGTGCAAGCGGAAATTGATCATTGGGAGTGTACGAGCGCGCAGTCATGTTCTCACTACCTAAACAAATGACAAATGGGTGCAACGGGCCACAGCCTCGCAGGATAAATATATCCCACTGCGGTGCTTGACTCACCAAATGGGAGCGTAATGACAGACACAGCCTTGAAGAGCATCGATCCGGTCTCATGGTCAGCTAGTCCTGAAGTCACTGTCCAGCGTTGCCTACCTGAAGCTCTCGTGGGTTGAACTGCCACAGGTGGGTACGCTCCGGTTCAACGGCACCAAGTACCGAGGACTGGGAACCTTGGCAGTGCATCAATTTCAAGGGGGCCGTGAAGGGTGAGTACTTGCAAGATGCACTCGGCGGGTGCTTACTACCTACAGAGAGAGACCGAAGCGTCTACCGTGGTCCTGCATGTGGGAAAGCTGTAAATAGAAAATAGGAAATAGGAAAGGTCTGTCTTGATCATATTTACCCAAGGTCGAGACCAGTCCATCAAATAGTCCCATATCAGGGACTGTTTTAGTAACCTTACCTTACTCGAGCTTAAAGGCATTAACGCCGATGCATCTTATGGAGCTGGGCAGCCTCCACCACACCCACACTCACTCGATCTCTTCGTACCCGAGGTGTTCCCAGGACAGTTTCATACTCAGATCGGGTGAATCTTCATTCTTCAGTCGCCTCTCTAGCGTTTTCTCCAAATCACCGTGAGCAAGGCTCTCGATCTTTTACGCAGTCCTGTATACCTTTTGGCCCGATGCGAAACAACTCAGTAACAACCTTGGAAAGGCCCAAGCTGAAACTTAGCATGGCTTCCCAGGCAACGCGAGGTCTGGGGCGATTGTGTTGCACGGGCTTCCGCAAAAGACAACTCAAAATTAACTCAACACGAGCGCAGGATCGACCCTCCGTAGGTAAGTACGTAGGTAAGTAGTTACTGTGTATGAAATTACCTCGTTCGTGAGCACGTTCTACTTGGGCTTCTGCATCTAGCTGCAAGACATCAACGGAAAGGGCCGATGGGTAATATCCACGGATATATTTACCAAGTCGGGATGTTCCTCTTCATTCCCCGGCAGCCGAGATGCAAGCCTTGGCCTTGGACACTGGTTGGCCGGATACAATGACAGCCAGATTGTAAGACGAACGATCTGTTGGGGGCTGGGCAAAGGATTCATAAATATTAATACTGTGAACGCGGATTTCTGACGGCAACAAGACACTGATAGCAGAGAGGCACTGATGGTATGCGAAGTGGATATCGTTACAGGGGAATTTGTCTTAGGAGAACCAAAATCAACAGTAGACCATCTCAACTCCAATCAACATGTCATCACCCACTCCGACAGCCATCCATCACCACAACATGCCGCCAACATCAAGACAGAAACCAAAGACAGAAGAAAACGGTCACTCGTTCAGGGAAAGTCACACCGGATGACCTCGACGGGCTGAGGCTTCTTCAGCTCAATGCTGCGGGCCTTGTAGCCGTACTCATCCTTCTCAAGGTAGCTGTAGATGGGGAGTGGGTTCCAGGGGAACCAGTTCTTCATGGGGAGACAGCGGACGTTCTTGTCTTCCTCTTCCGTGTAGTACTTGATGTAGTCAACCCACTCGTCGTTGTGTTCTGCAGGAAGAAAGGGATGTCAGTGGGATGCGAAAGCAGATGTCGAGGCAAGCACGAATGGAGTGGTGTTCGGAGAGACAGATAGATGTGAGTGTCAAGGGACGAGAAAGACTCACCAGTGTACATTTCCTCGCCGTCAGGCCAGACCTTTTCCTCGTACAAGAGACCCTTCTGCTTGTTGTAGAACTTGACAATGACATAGCCAGTGGGCTCTTGAGGGTGCTCGTCATAGTCGTCATCGTAGTCAGGGTAATCAGGGTAGCCAGGATAGCAGTCCTTGTCCTTGTGCGGGTGGCACTTGTACTCGTCGCGGGGCTTGTCGTTAGGCGGCTGGGGCTTGTAGTCTGGCGGTGGTTGAGGTTTGTAGTCAGGGGGCTGGGGCTTGTAGTCAGGAGGCGGTTGCGGCTTGTAGTCAGGTGGTTGGGGCTTGTAGTCAGGAGGCGGCTGAGGCTTGTAGTCTGGAGGCGGCTGGGGTTTGCCATAGTCAGGCTGCTTGCGGTGGCAGTCATAGTCGTAGGGCTTGCAGTAGTCCTCTGGAGGCTCATGGCGGCAGTCCTCGTTGTACTTGTCGTCATACCATGGAGGACAGTAGTTCTCCTTGTGCTTCTTCTTGTAGCAAGAATCATCATCGCCGTAGCCGTCCTTGTAGCAGTCCTGGTACTTGTCGCAGCTGTCTTGATCGTAGTAGCACTTGTCGTAGCACTTACCATAAGCGCTGTCCCAGTTCTTGCAGTGGCCCTGATAGTCGTCATAGGTGTCGCAATCGCGGTAGCACTTCCTGTCATATGGATGACAGTAGCGGTAGTAGTCCCACCAGCGCTTGTAGCAGACGGCATCATTGTAGGGGTTGCATGCAAAGTTGTAGTCCAAGCCGTCACCGAGGGCAGTGAGGGCGGAGCTGCTGTCGTCCAGGACAGTGACATCGGGAGCAGCGTTTTGAGCCTGTACGGATCGAGGAGAGCGGTCAGGCGGAGGAGCGTGCAAAACGACGGGGAAATTGGGGACAAGTAGAGAAGGGAATGTGGTGACACGGGGACGCACAGGTGCAGGACTGGCCTGAGTCAAGCCTAGCAGGAAGGGCATGAGAGCCGCGATGGTGGCTGTGCTGTACATGGTGACTGTGGATGGATGACGATGCCTGTGTGATGTGGTGTGGCGTTGACGATCAAAAGAAGTGACCAGAGTGGAGCAAAGCCAGCAATGGGTAAGATGATAGATGGACTCAAAGAATGAAGGGAAAAGAATGTGCATGTGGTAGAAATGGCGGGGAGCGTTGTCGAAGGATACTGGCGATGTTCCAAAACTGGTGGTGGGTGGTGAGAAGAAGTGAAGATGGATGAAGACGGATGCAGAAAAAGAGAGAATAACAGAAGATCAAGGACGAGAGGCAAGAGAATGAAGGCCTGTTTGTTGATTCGAGCTAGCAAAGTCCATTCTTTCCTTGGGAAGTGGAGGATTCGATGGAAGGAGCAGGAGTGCCCTATCACTCAGCACCCCATTCCGCTTCAACCATCTCGCGGCAGGTGCTCCCAACCAGGTACAGCAGGTAAATAAGGTAACCACCTAAGTTACTAGGTAGGTAGGTATGCTCCTCCCAGAGAAAGACCCAGCAAAGCAATTGAGGAGCAGCTGTGCGAAATCCCTTAAGACATCAGGTAAGAGCCCTCTGTGTCTCTGTCGCCCGCCGCTTGCCAGTGCCACGCCTCGAACAACTTTCTCAACTTCCTTTCAGAAGCAAACGGACTTGTCAGGCAGGATCCTTGACGGCGATGGAGGAGCGACGATGCCCGAATGGCCCTGAGCAATGAAACATCACGGGCTCAGTCAAGGTGAACGATTGATTTTTGAGGGTATCATACATTTGCTCGTTGATGGCACGAAATGATCCTAGCCAGTCTTTTGAAGAAAAAAAAAAAAAAAAGTAAAAAAGGGGAAAATGCAATGAACCCCCCCGAATGTATCCGTTTCGCCATGCATAGATATTTCAACAACGTCTGAGGATATTCGGCCTCGTTTAGGTTGTGTCCAGAGCCAGATATGCCCGTCCTTGGTGACCACACGTGCGATCATACACCGTTCGTTGCTCGTTTCATCCAGTGGGACCACCAGCAGCTCTCGATGCAGAACAGTGTCAAGAAAAGACAGAGCACTTTCACCGCCAAACGACCCTGATGAGACCCCTCCCGACGCCACCCTCCCTTCTTACATAGTACACCGTCACGCTCCCGTCCTCACCCACCTCCGTCTTCTCATTCAAATACTGCACCTTGCCCTCATCCCGCCGCTTCAACGGCGCCAGGCTATACTGCCAACTGTCCTCCACCGTCCACACCGTCTCCTCCCACGTCTGCTCCATTGCCAGGGGATGCTGCCCCGCCCGCTCCGTCTCCGCGTACCCGTACCGCACAATACTGAACCCATTGCTCATCTGCCACCCATCCTGAAAGAGGAAGTTCTGCAACACGCACGCTCGCCCGCAACTTTGCGCCACCGCCGCGATGGTGGGCAGGTCGTGGTGGTGCCAGCTCTTCCAGTGGTGCACGCTGACCGGCTGTGGGCGCACCGCCTCGTAGAACCCCGTGACGTCGCCGTGGAGGTCCAGCTGGAACAAACCGTGCTCGCGCGTGAGCTTCGTCGTCGTGTGGCGGTGGATGCAAGCCCCGACGAGCACGTCGCCACCTGGCAGCTCGACCGGTTGTACTTTGTCCTTGCGGGGGAAGCAATCGCCCACGTGCGGTGCCATGGTGGCCATCAGTCCGCGCGAGAGGAAGATGCCCGCCCCGCCGACCGCGTAGAGCCCACCATTGTTGATGTTCCACTTGTTCTCGCTCAGCGCACCTACATACCAGTCTTGCTCGTAGTCATATTTTTTCAGCCGTGCAAGAACAACATCCAGGTCGAGGAAGAAGGTGTCGTCGTCAATCAGCACTGCCCATTGTGTCTCGTTCTCCATCCGCGCATGCAGCGCCCCTAGCAGCCCCACAAACCGCTCGCCCCACCCGGCGTTGCGCTCCACCAGTTCGAGCTCCGCAATGCCCGCCTCGGCGTACATGGCCAGCACCTCGCCGGGGTCCGGCTCGCCAGGTCGGAGCGTCGTGTTGCGCGGCTCGTGCAGCACCACGAACCTCGCGCCGGTGTGCGCGGCCCAATGGCGGAAGTTGCGCAGCGAGTCGGGCATGCGGTCGAGGGTGGTGGCGACGCCGAAGATGAGGCTCGAGGCGTCGGGCTGCGGGGCGGGCGGGGCTAGGT